>JAODGE020000156.1:0-16601 GCA_027574965.2 Ecitophya simulans
AATATTAACTCTAGACAAAATTGCTTAGTACCATTCGAATCTACGTTCAATTCTGCGTCGATTCAGCTAGTTTAATTGGATTTTTATTTTTTGCAACTTCTACTGAAAACTATATGATGTAGGGGTAATGTGTTAAATGTTCATTTTTGACTTAATATTTTATGTTTCTTTGTATATAATTTATATATAATTTATATAATTTCTATATAATATATGTATTGAGTATTCGAAATCAGCTGATAAAAGTCTGAGTTGAGCCGATGAAGCCCGAGATGCCGGTAATGCCACTGTTTTGATACGATAGGCAACCAGTGATCACTAAAAATCTGACAATTTAATAAAATCAGAAAAACTGTGGATAAGCAACGTTATTTAAAAAAAAAACGTAATGCAATTTTACAATAAAATTGTACTTAATTTAGATTTAATATACATATATCTTTTAAACATTCAACTTTTTATTTTGAACAGTAATATGTAGTATATGTAGTTGCCTAGATGGCTTAAACTTTTAATTCAAATCGTTCCAACGATTCCAACGGTTCAATCGGCTCAATCGGCTCAATCCGTTCAAACCGAGAAAAAGGTTAAGTTAAAAGCGTTTAAAGCAAAGGCGCCAAAAGGGTTAGAAATATTAAAACGTTAATAAAAATCCAAGATCCAAGCGATCCAAGCCAGGAGTAAGTTATTTTGGCTATTGTGCAATTGCACATTAAAACAATTGAATCCAAATTATTGTTTATTTCTTTTATTTTAGGGAATAATGGAGACTAATTTATTAAAAGAGTTCGGAATTGATTTCGAAGCCTATTGTGCTAAACCCACACAGAAGGAAACGACAAAAATTTTGACTTTGCTCATAAATAACATTCTACAGGAAGAGCTGGCTACTTCCAGATCAGTGATAGAAATTTGCAGAATTGTCAACAGTTTGTTACCCAGGATGAACAGTAAAATTAAGTTTCTCTATCATGATTTACTTGAACCTCATAATGGTACTGTAACAGCAGTGAAGCAGCTGTATTTAATCGCTGCCAAACTACGCCTGGCATGCAATAACAATGTTCTAAGTGAGATGAATGAGATACAGGAAACAATTAAAGTCTTGTTGCATAAAAATCAAGAAGCATTGGAATATGAAAACACACTGAATTCCAACAGTCACATGATAAATTTAAAGCAAATTTATCAAGCTAACTTAGATCAACTTGAATCTGAGGAAAGAAATTTACAAGAGGAGGAGAAAAAACTTCAAGCCCTTAACTCTACACTCAAACAATTGCAGGATAAGAAAGAGTTTCTTGCAGTTCAGCTGCAAGATAAAACTGATAACTGTGCAATCAGAGATGAGATGATCTTAAAACAAACCAATTTATACAAAGGTGTGTCTTCATATGATAGTAAAAAATGGCAATTACAGTTAAAGATAGAAGTAAATAATCAAGTTGAATCTATGTCCAAGACTACTGCACCAGAAGTGCATGAAATTGACATAAATTTTATTAAAAATATTGAAAAACTTAATGATCTTACAATTCAATCCTTGAAAATTTATTCAGACAATGATGAATTGTCTGATAAACATTTCTCAATTGAAAAAAGTAATATAAATATTAAAAAGCAAATAGAAGCACTGCATAACTCTAAACTGTTTGAGGAACAAAATAATATACTACAAATCAAGAAATTGAAAGACATGATGGATCTAATTGTGAATGAAAAAGATGAATGTAATAAACTGCAATCTGATGCTGTGAAGTTATATAATCAGGTTTGGTCAATGAATGAAAGATGTAAACAATATTTGGCTATTAAAGCTAGTCGGGATGATCAGGTTAAGAGCTTTCAGAATGATTGCTTGATCAAACTTCAGAAAGCCCAGGATATGATTAAAACTATTCAAAATGATCTTAACAATGGTATTTTATTTAATATGCACAAGACTTAATGTATATGTGTAATGTTTCTTTTCTTATGTTCTTATGTACAAGCAAAACAATGATTAGAAATAATTTAAATATTAATACAATGTTATTATAAGGCCTCATTTAACGAATATATAATTTAAGAAAACTAAAATATATTTTGCATAATATTAAATTCTCTATAATTTCTGTATGAATGGCTCATAGATAAAAGGAGTAGATTGAAATACCAAAAATTAATTATTCCATTCATCCTTGAAGTTTTTGCACCAAAGTCCGTCATATCGCATGTTGCAATTACCATACATACTGTATTTTGGTATGCACGGAAAAGTTTTTCTTAAATTGTCTTTAACGTGCTGTATAGCATGACGAGGATTTCCGAGTAAACAATTATGAAGAGACCCACGTCTTTTTGTTCAAATTAAAACTAGAACACTTTACATTTGTATGTTTATACATAAAATCAAGTCATAAGAATGAAGGTTTCATATAATATTCCAACACGTATAAGTATCAAAAAAATAAGTCGTAATTTGATAAGCATTGCACTGCAGTGTATGCGCCCCCAAAACTACCATGGGTTACTCAGATAAGTAATTGTTAAATTTTTTTTCATTTAAAACTTTGAAAAGTACTTGTGACATAGTAACGCAAAATCTGCGCACTCACCCGTCACCCATTAATGCAAAAATTTTAGAACTACTTCAAAATGTATTTTATTATTTATTGTTAATTCAAAAGCTTTCTTTTCTTTGTTCGAGTTGATGGATTCTTCAAAAGATATTGAACCGTCCTGGGACCCAGAGGTCATCTGATACCCAAGTTTCCTGTGCATATAAACAAGACTGTCACAGAATATCATCTTATACAATTAAGGATCATGTTCTTCGAATTTATGAGTTAAGTAAAGATAGTAATTTTTTGCAGTGATTTTATACAAAGTTGTGAATAGGCAAATTAATAAGCATTACTAGCGCCATCAAATAAGAATAACTGGAATTAAATTGACAAGATGGCCTAGTTTTCCGGTCAGCTGTAGTCAGCTGTAAGCTGTCTCTCGGAAAAGTCATCGAATGTCGTTAAAGGAACGTCATTAAAAAGTAGACGTGCAGTAGCTGTAAGCGCTTTGCAAATATTGATAGCATAGATTAATCGCCAATCGCGCGTTATAATGAAACGAGAGCAGCGCGTTGCAATCGTCGCATCGTGGCTGGTCGAATCACACGATTAAAGCGGTTTCGAGCAGGCTGGGCCGCCAGCGAGTGCGAGACGATATTATCCATAGATGTGAAACCTTCTTCGTTTTACCATCAATAACTAGGCCATCACAATGAAGAAGCTATTCTCCAAGATTGATAACAGCACGTCGAAAGAAACGGGCAATTGCGTTGGCAAATCGTTTACTGTTGGAAGGGTTACCGTCACTGTTGAGGATGTACTTGCTGAAGGTAGTACATTTACCATATTAAAATTATTTTTTGTTATTCTTTTCTTTCTTTTAAGGTGGTTTTGCAATTGTTTATCTAGTGAAAGGTAGCAATAGCACCAAATATGCTCTCAAACGAATGTATGTGAATAATGAACAGGACCTTAACGTTGCAAAAAGGGAGATACAAATAGCCGTAAGTTATTTTACAATCAACATGACTGCCTTGGAATATTTATTTCACTCTCAATTTTTAGAGCAATTTAAGTGGACATAAGAATATAATTGGATACATTGACTCAAACTTAACTGCAACTGGAGGTGGTGTCTATGAAGTGCTTTTGCTCATGCCTTACTGTCAGAATAGTGTGTTGAGTTTGATGCGAGCTAAAGGCAAAGCAACATTTCTGGAACAGGAGATTATGGGAATGTTTTGTGACACCTGTGAAGCTGTATCTAGGCTGCACCACTGCCAAACACCTATCATACATAGAGATCTCAAGGTAAGGCTGTAACATTGTGACTAAATCAATATTTGTCTGTTGATAACACTATAATATTTGTTGTTTGATTCTTTTATTAAAAAAAGTTATTAAGAACATAATTGCAGGGTTTCTTTCTCACATTTAAAATACTAAACATAAATGTAATTGATATTGAAACTTTATTATTTTTTAAATCAAATTGATTAGGAAGCATTTATTTTGCCATAATTGAAAGTGCAATATAAATAACTATTACTAATCTGGGGTGGCACTGGGAAAGCTGTACAGGCAATGCATTCTAAGCTGAGGCTATGGAAAGTGAATTTACATAAAGCAAACCTATTTTAATATGGTAGTCAAAATTTTTGGTGCTAGACAGATTGGAAAACATCAAAAATTCTATTTTGACCTAATTTATCACATTTATTGTTAAAATTTGATCAAAGTCAATAAAGCAACAACCAAATAATATTGCAAATCATGAAACAATTTATTGGTTATGATTCGATTTATGTAAAAAACGGTTTTTCAATCCTGATTTGCATGACCCTAGTCGGTGCTGGTTTATCGTCTTGTATATTTGGATAATTTTAAATTTGTGTTGCTTGAAGTTTTAATTATTCATCATCTTCATTTGTATAAAATGTAGAAAAATATGTTAGTCTGGCTAAAACTTCAAAACGATTAGAGCGATTTGCACGGTAGTTTTGCCAAAATGTTTGGCTTAACGCAGAGAGTGTCCAAACGCAAAGAAAATTCTGAAGGGCACGTTGGGAAATTGTGAAGTTTGAAATACTCTTTGTAGATAGATACTCTTTGAGATAGATATGAGAAGAAGGGGCCCGTTTGCGTCGCAGCAGAGAGGAATCGACGATAGCCTAGGCTGCTAAGAAATTAAAAATGCTGCGTTTTTGCATTGTCTGCAAAATTGGGGTCTATTAAAGGAGCCAAATATTTATCAATTACCAAACGGGAATTTTGTAAATCTATATAGCGTTATATGTTTATAAAATGTTTTTAATAGGAAGATTAGTCGACAGGTTGAAACCGAAATTGTCGGGCTGATAATTTTTTTTTTGGAAGATGTATACGTTCATGAACGAAATTGTTGGTCACATAGTGTTTGGCAATTTCTTAATATTTGGGCAAGCCGTTTACCCGAACAAAGATTCAATAATATTAAAACGGGACGAAGTTTGCAGGGACGGCTAGTTAATAAATCATTTTGGCTGGATGTTTCGGAATTACATGACCTCATGCGGGAGATTCCCAAAAATCTTATGATTTACGCAATTTACCTAAAATGATTCTTCGTAAATTGATGTTGACCTGCCGCCGCCCACTTTTGCGTCGTATGAAACACGATGCTTGAGGCGATTGATAACTATGAAACTATGAGCGCGAATGCATTTGATTAGCCATATATAATACATATAAACCATAAAACTTGATATATTCAACCAATCTGATATTACAATAAGTAGTTTAACTTTTTCTATCATCAAAACATACATGCATCAAACTCCCACATTTGATTAGTCACGGGCATTTATCAACTTAACATTAGCTTGCAGGTATGAAAGTGCATCAGTGTATTGCTCAAATTCAGCCGACAGTAAATTTTCTAATTTGTTCAATATATTCCCCAGTCGTCTTACTACGATGTTGAGATTCATTGATTCTTGTGCCATACATTTACTAATTTGTCTCGTCGATTTTGCCTCTAGTACTTTATTTTTAATTGGATGGGATTTGACAATCGGAGAGGACTTCTTACTAATAGATTTATGTTTTAATTTTACATTTTTTATTGCCGTTTGTTTTAATGTTGAATTGCAAGATTTCACATTAGGTGTGCTTCTAACTCGGGCAGCTTGCTTTTTTGGAATTGGGCGATTTGGTTTATTGTTACTATGTTTGCTTGCTAGCTTTATCTTCAATGGAGTATTAAGTGCCATCTTCTTATTGCGGGCTTGGTCCACATTATTTCCTATAAAAATATAGCTTTAAATAATTACCTACATGATTGCAAAATCTTTACTAATTAAAATACTTTTTGCTCTGGTTGAATTATGTGAAACGCATTTTTGTATTGGGATTGACGAACTTTTTACTGATTTTGTCATTCTGATTACTATAAATTTTATATCGATATTGGAATATAACAAAGTTTGATAATTTTTGACGTTTGCATGGTTTTGTTTGTTGTTTCTCGATAAACAGGATGCTGTCGTTTTGGAAACAAGCAATTTATATCGGTAATTCAAATCTGTATCGTCTGTGATAATGCGATGAACAAATTTTTCAATTTTGAGATAATAGTCCAAAATCGCCAGATATACCTGACCGAATAAGACTTAAAAATATTCCATGCGCGTGTCCAATTCGAGAAAATCCATTTGATGATAGTTACTAAGATGGCAAAAAGATTCCGTACAATTATTTAATAAGTTATACCACATTTTTAAGACAATTGCTATAGCATTAACGGATGTTATGCTTTTTACTTTGACAGATATGTGGTTACAAAGATGTTAAGCCAAAACGATCCAGATTTGGTTGGTCTTTCTGCTACTATTGAGCATATCGCGTATGCATAGACAAATTTTTTGCTCTGTACTGTTAAGTAAATTTTTCAATTGCGGCATCTTGGACTAAAGGGATATCACTAGAAAGCAAGTGTAACAGTCAATTAAAGTTCCTGCACTGTAACATAGGGAAACTTTTAAGTTGATCTCGCCAAAAAGTACATAACGTAATAATAGCAGATGTTGTTTTAATACTTTTCATTATTCGTGCCCCGAAATATTTTTGGTTGTATGTTCACGCCAAGGATTGGCTGATGTTTCTAACAATAAGGCGTTTCAAAGAATAATTTAGTGGACACTTAACCGAATCAATCAGATATGCGTAGGAAATGTGGTACATACCACATTTTGATCCCAAATATTTCCGTAATCACCAAAAACAGTGTACAGCACTGATTTGCCGTTCGCCAGAAATCAATATATAATTTAAAAACAAAGTTACTATTCAATTACTTGCACTACAATATTGAGGTGGTAGCTAAGTTCTCATCAAGCGGATTAATTTGGTATTGCTAGAGAATTGAATACAAAACCCACATAGCAGTTTTTAACATCCTTTTAAAATAAATAATTTTCGTTTTCACAGGTGGAAAATATATTGGTGGGCGACAATGGTAATTACGTTCTGTGTGATTTTGGCTCTGCTACGGGTCGCGTACTCAATCCAGGTACACAAGGTGCTAGCATAATTGAAGAAGAAATAAAGCGATACACAACGCTGAGTTACCGCTCGCCCGAAATGGTCGATATGTATTGTGGCAAACCCATAACAACTAAAGCTGATATATGGGTGGGTACTTAACTCAAAACTTACAATTAATCAAGTCTTGTCGGCGAAGTAGAAAGCCCATTACGATAATGATTTGATTTTTGCAGGCCTTGGGTTGTCTACTTTACAAGCTGTGCTTTTTTACTTTACCTTTTGGTGAAAGTACTCTGGCTATTCAAAGCGGAAACTTTTCTATCCCTGATGGTTCTAAATATTCTAAAGGAATGCATCAATTAATTCGTAAGTACATTGCTTTATATGCTAATTTGATGTGACTTACATTACTTTATTATTTACAGGTTACATGTTAGAAGTAGACCCTGTTAAACGTCCAGATATTTATCAAGTTTCTAGCATAGCATTCCAATTGCTCGGGAAAGACAATCCAGTCACCAATTTGATGGTAATACTTTTCATTTGTTTATAATTGGCATAACTTTAATACATTCTTTGATTATTATAAACAGAAATCGTCAGTCCCAAATTTAGATGATTTAGCTGTGCCGCAGTTTGAATCGGAAGCCAAGAAAACGCAGATCAAAGTGACGACCAAGCCTCAAGTAACTTCAACAGCTGAAGGAGGTACTAGCGTGATGCCACGACAACGCCCAAAAGGAAACACCACCCAACCCTTGAACATAGCATCGATTCCGTTGACGCTAAGCCCAAGTCCAACGACGATTAAAAAATCCCAAAGCCCAGTCGCTCCTATTGAAACTGCACCCAAATCGAGCCAAGTGGCTATGCCCTCGACAACAACCTCCTCGGCTCCGGCAAACTCTAATACTGCCGCGCCCACATTCTCTCAAAGTAATCAAAGCTTCTCTCCTGCATTCCAAAATAACCAAAACTTCTTTCCTAGTCAAGATGGAACCATTCCCGAAAAGGACTTTGATAATTTGTTTGCATCGTCGGCGTATCCCGATCCATTTAAAGATAGCGGCGAGGAGAGATCGTCACCAATCAGCCCTGAGTTTAGTGGTAACGAGAAAAAGTCAGGTACTGGCGGACTTAGGGGACCGGCGGAGTCTTCTAGTCAATGCATCGTCACATCCAATACGCCGCCGGCATCCCCCGTACTAACTATGCCGAGGGGACATCGACGAAACATGAGTGATACAACAGCATTCAATAAGTTAGATGATTTCTATGTGAATGTGTGTTGGCAACTAGCTACATATTAACATTTCAGGGTGTACGCTACTGAAACATCACAGTTTTTAGCACCCTTTGAGTCCTCGATTAAACAACGACCTGGCACTACCAATGATTCTCCCGTCGAAGAAGTGACTACCACGCCTAAAGCGCAAGCTGGCATCTCTGCATCGACCTCGGACGTTTCGCATTCAATCGAGCCGGACAACCGCTCGTTGTCAGCCGATGTTGCCGATTGGAATCCGTTCGGGGAACCGCCGTTTAGTCAAATAACCGAAGATCACATTTTTGGGGCAGAGTTTGATAAAATACGCCGGGGGAGTCAAAGCAGTAAGTTACTAATAGCTGCTGCTGTTCAAATTTAGTAAGCACTATGTTTCATTAGGCATTCAAGGTGTGAAGTCTCGTGAAAGTCTCGTTATGTCGTTGTCGGAAGACCCTTTCGGAAGCGCACCGTTCAGTCTTCCAGTAAAAAATAAAAATAAAAGCGGATTCCAAAGCACAGGTAATCAGTCTTAACTACTACATTTACGATATTTGATATAAACACAGACAGCAACCAATATAGTCAGCAATTAATAACAAAGATAAAGCATGACAATATTATCTGAACAATTTAAGTGCTTATTATGATTGCTATATTTAGTTAAAATGTCTATACCACGCAGAAATATTTTAGAAAGCGAATTGATGAGAATGCCTTATTGAAAAAAAATTTTTTTATCTACATTTTGTCTTGGCAAGTTACGGAAATTTTTATTAAATATCTCTACAAATGGGCTACTTTGTAAAAGACAACTTGTGATACAGTTTTATAAGTTACTAAAGCTTTTACTTTTGTGGTACTCAATACTCACGGATATTTTTGAATATAGATGTGTTGCAATATCAGTTCTAGTTCGCGCTTTCGCCTCTTTAGTCATTATCATGGAATGAAGAAATAATAAACATTCATTATATCTAATAGCAAAGCCATTACACATTAAATGCCGCAGTATCGGTTAGCCAATTTCGTTTAATTTATTGTGGCATGTTGGTTATTTATAATTTTTTTTGTAATGAAACATTTAACTTGCACGACCATAATTATTATAAAGTCGAATTAAGGTACATATTTATTGATTTTTCTATAGACAGCATCTAGATGAAGAATTGCGTATACACCATCTGCATCAGTCAACACATTTATGTTTACAATAATACCTTGGTGATAATGTGTCTGTATTGTGCTACATTTAAATTCTAAACAGTTTCTAAAAGAAGTTTAAACTGTTAATGCAATTGCATCTGTGCTTCAAAATGTTGATTATATAGTATCATTCCAACACAAGAACTTATTGCTAAAGGACGCAATACTATACAAATTTAGCAGAAATTATATGAACATTATTTTCAAATACCTAGTCAAAATTAATAATTATATTTATATGCATATAGAATAATCAAGTTCGTTATAGATCATGTAGAAGTTATAAGAAGTTGAAATAGGCAGTTCTACACCATTTCAAAAACGAATGCAAACTATACATATATACATATATACATAAATATTAAAATATAATGTACACTATGTACATAAAATTAAATGGCGTTAATTGAAATGGGAATGCATTCTCGGTCTAAGATCTATAAGTCTCAAATATATCGACAAATCGATCACAGGCATACTGTAGGTACTTGATATATTCTTGATTACAATATTGAAATGCACAAAATAAGTGTTATTGGCATAATGAAAAAACTAGCAGAAAATAAATGATTAATAGCCGGATATTTCGCGGGACAAAGACCAATAACAATGATAAAAGTGATGTAGTATGTAAATAACAATAAACAGCAACAAATGCTTGTGATATGATGTGTAGTAAAAGCGATGGAAGTCACTGATTAGGCTACAAACTCAATTGATTGCGCGCATGGTACATGTTTTGCAAACTAATTCGTTGGCGGTCCTAAAAATTTAAGCATATAGCTAGATTTTTTATAGACAACATTTAAAACATAGAAAACATATTTGTTTAGCTATATGTATTTATATTCACTTGTATACTATGCTTGTAACTAACTCTGGCTGACCTCTGCTTCTTAGGTTTTGCAATTTTTTGCCTGACACTAACTTTATCTGAATTTGAGATTATTTTAAATTTTAATTAAACGCCAAATTCTTAATAAATTGTTGGAACAGCATTTTTTAGATTGAGAACTATTGTCATAGATTGTGTTGAACTCAAACAAGAAGAATTTACACTTCAGTTTTTTGTATATGCTGTTATACGTTGTTATACCCGTTTTTACTCGACACGGCTAATATTTAATCCGATGAATTTTCTTAATAATTTTATTTTACTCACACATATTGCATGGCACCTGTATCACTTCTGTAGTTTTATACCTTATATTCTTCCGTATGTAGAAAATTTAAGTATAGTATGATTATAATAACTGATTTGCATTACTATTAATATTTAGAAGAACGCACTGATAACTTTTCAGCTTTTGTGTAGATCAAATCTAACATTTATGACATTTATCGGATCTATCGCAGGCTGGCACTGAAACGCAGAGTCTATTCTATGTTGTGCAACAAAAGCAAATCAGTACCAAAAGTGTTTAATTTGTATCATCAATATATAAATACTTGTGATTGTAAATTGTGAGCAATAAAGTTGCTTCATGTTACAGTAACTGTTATATATATATATCAACTGTACCTTAACTTCACTTTCAATTCTTTTTGTGTAATTTCTTTACATTACGTTCATTTTCGAATCTAAAAATGGCTGTTCCGAACTTGGTTGTGGGATCATAACGATAAAATTAGTACATTTGCCACGCATCATATCATTGTTGCAGCTGTATTATTAGCTACTGTTGCAAAATTCTCATACACCACTAGTTTTATGTCAAATCACAGCCGTTTTAGAGATTAGTAACTGGGTTTCGTTTATGCATTTTTTTGTGTTGCGGTAGAATTGTTTTGTTAATTTTTGTTAACGAATTGTTGTTATTTATGTTTGTTTTGAAATCTAGCCAAGGTGCCCGTTTCCGCAATGGGGACTAAAACTTCCGACGCTATGAATTATAAAGTTTTACAATCGAATGTGATAGAAAAGTATTCTCTTGGCGAAGAAGCCGCTGCTGTAACAGCGTCACCGCCGTTTACAAGGGCTCCAATTGAAGATCGATCCAAGTATGAAAAATTAACGCGGAACATATTTTATGTTAGTTCTGAGAATTCTTCTGGCGATGATGAAGATGATATAAAGCGAGATCACATTAAAAAGAAACGCAGAACAAAACAAACAACAACGGACGTTATGTTGATGAAAAAATATGGCAAAGACAAGAAGGTCTTGGAACATAGCGAATCTATTGAAACCGATGACTCGATTGGATCAGCTAGTGATTTACGTGACGCTGAAGAAATGGACGATAGTGCAGAGCTGGCGCCAGATATAGAGAATATTAGCGACGTTCAGACCTGTGACTCTTCGGCTTATTACGCTGAATGTGAAAGTTTAACAATGAATGACACCGAAGGCACTTCTCGTGGTAAAGCCATTTTTTCTGAACAAAGATATGCTGAAGAAGAAGATATGTTATTTGTGGGACACCAATATGGCGAGAAGCCGTTGCTGTTGGACGACGAACTAGATTCAGATTGTGAAGTAAAGTATGAAGATCACAAATGGTCTAAGAACAAGATGAATACGAAATGTATGTGGATTGAACCATCTAGTAGCTTTGAAGAGTCCGATGTTTTTGCTCTTGCCCCTTTTAACAAGGTGCAGAACAAACGGAAAGTACCACCGCCCGCTAAATTACAACTTAAACCAAGAGCGTCAAGTCCAATCAAGTGTAGTACCCCTATACACTTAGAGCAACCATCTTCTAGGGGCAGTTGTCTTAATCCGTTCTTAGATGATAAGTATAAAAGCATTCCAAACCCGACTGTCACGCACCAGAATGTGAAAATACCACTAAATGGTACTAGTGTAGTTACTGCTGAAACTGTATTATCAACGCCTACTATACCAGTTTCCTCATTTAACCGCCAAACTGCATTTCAATTACCAGCATTAAAAACTGCGGTTGCGCGCAACTATGACAAATTATTCACAGACCTGGAAGGCAATAATCGCTTTCAAACCAATCAGCATCATTCGAAAACCGCAATGTCTTTAGATTTGACGAATCGAGATCCGTCAATTGCGAACGAAGTTATATTTCCAAACATTTCTGTAAACATTTCACAGACACACTCACTCGATAGGCAGCTAAAACCGTCCGAAGCATTTTATGATTTTGAAGTGGAAGAGGCAGCTAACAAATATCCTAAGAAAGACAAAAAAGAAAAGAAGACGAAGTACGTGCTCATGGAGGGAAAAGGAGAAAATAATATTGATGAAAAAAAGAAGCGACCATTCAGGAAGATTTCGAAGAAATGTGATAACGTATATGGTGGCTTTAGTAACATGAGTTTTGAGGACTTTCCTTCCGATGATAACGAAGTCCGTCCGTCAAACGCAGTCACACCATTTGAAGTTATTCGTACTCCTGAGGACACGGAAAAGAAATTTGGTAGCTTGAAACGTATGAGTAATCCATTTTCATAAATAGAGTCGGGTTGATTGACCTAATTATGGTCACAGTATTTCCTCAAGCATTTAACTAATAGTATTTATGTTGCGTTTGGCTATGCTATGTCGCATTAGTATTATTGCAATTTATACCAGAATTGCTAATATAATTTTATTTTTCTAAATTATTCCTCATCTACAATAGCTAGAATATGTCCATATATTGTGCGATGGGATTATCTAATATGAAATTATTAGCAATGAATCTTGTCACGTGCCTTGGAGCCTACATATATTAACACGAAATGATGTTTTGCTTTTTCAATTAATCAAAACTGTACAACTGTGTTATAAAATAAATATGTATTGTTATCGAATGATGATGATACAGGACACAAAGCCAAAGCTAGGTTTTGTACACTACGAAATATATACTTGTTATTGCTCGTAATATGATATGTTTATGACGTTTTAAAAATTAGCAATTAATAAGAATACCTATTTATTATTTTCGTTATTATGCAACTGCTTATTTAGTAAATTCATATAGTTCTGAAGTAAAATACATTCCCTCCGATTAAATATGTTATCTTTATATTTATATTGTTATATTAACGATGATGTATTTTGTTATGTATGAAATTTTCATTAAATTGGGACCATTTACTGCACCTAGTCATGTACAATGTATTTATTACACTTTGCTATTTATCACAGTAACTGCTTAATGGGCGAAAACTCAATGGATCCTGCGCGACACGCTACTCACGTTAAAGGTACTAATTCGTAAATTATGTGGTTTAGTGCAGTCGAACTGGCACGATCACAAACTTATGCCGAGTCTTTCTGACCGCATGATGCGTCTTATATAAACTCGCAAAATACTGATATCAGTATACATTCTCATGGGGAAAATTACTGATACAGCTGCAGAAGATTGAAATCATCAAAGTTAACAGAAACTTCCAATAGAATCATTCTTTTAGCTCGAAAGGAGCCTACGTGTATAAGGAGCAATATTTTTATGAGTATGTAGTCGTTCGAGTAGGAGCAGCGATAAGGATCCATTAACGTAACAATCTAGATAAAGGGTCACTATACACTTCCATAATTTCCGAAAACGAACCGGTTGAGTCGCATCACTTTGTAGGGGGTAGAGTAACAAGGATTTATCGTCATGCCTCTTAGTTTTATTATCCTACATTACAAATTGCTTGCCAATGATTTTGTTTTTACGGGATATAAGTCTTCATTTCTTCAATTCTGTCAAATTGTTTTTCTATAAGCTCCTTTTTTGCCTTTTTGTTCTTCAGTTGCATGGTAACGCGAAGTATGTTGTGATTCTACTATAACATTCTCCCTCCTGAGGGTGTATACGATTATTGAATAGTAGGCGCTGATTCTAGAACTGCTATTATTATATTCTCGCGATTATTGATTATTTATTATTAAAATCTAATTACCACAATTACCATATAATTACCATAATTAATGGAAAGCCATGCGTAAGAAGAGCATTCCTTCTATGTACATCAACGCAGTGAAGAAATGGTATGAGAACAACAGAAGCAGGGTCAAAGTAGAAGGCTATCTATCGGACGAATTCGCCGTCAACAAAGGCTTAAGACAGGGGTGCTGTCTCTCACCAACCCTGTTCAACATATATATATATATAGTTCGCGTTATAGACGTGGAGAAATAAATGTAGAGGGATGGGCGTATGGATTGGACAAACTCCCTTACACAGCCTGCTGTTCGCAGACGATATGATTATCGTAGCGCAGGATTAAGAGGACGCTAGCTACATGATGCGAAAGCTTATAGAGGAATTAGGAAAAGCGGGACTAGAAGTGAACCTAGAAAAGACAAAATACATGGCAATTGGAAGGAAAGGACAGGACCCAGATATTGAGGGAAGGAAGATAGAGATACCTACAAGTATCTAGGAGTAAATATAACAAATAATGGAAAAGACAACATGAACACAACTAAGAAAGTGAGAAAAGGTAAAACGACTATCAGATGGCTACATGGATTCCTATGGAATGGAATTATAAAAAAGGACATTAAGAGGAAGGTATATTATAGAATTGTGCAAAGTATTCTGACGTACGGCGCAGAGGTATTGGAGACTAACGATTATGGATGGTATTAATAACGAGGAAATAAAAAGAAAAATGAAAGCTCCCACCACAATATTAAACCACATCGAAGAAAAACAACTGAAATGGTATGGCCACATATACCTTTTTAATTTGTGAGTGATGATCCCAGAACATTGACATTTTTTCCTAGGTGGCCTAGTTTTTGAAATATCCTGGAAATATAGGCTGAAAATAGGTTGGACATGCTGAAAAATATCTTACAATTAGTGGACAAAGTATCTTATAGCTGGCCGGTCTTTTACACCATTGCACCATTCACAATTGCTAATTATATTCTCCCACCGTTTCACCTATTCTGGAGTTTACTCAACCGTTTGGTTTTTCTTAATTCATTAATTTAGTCAAAATCGTAATTATCTTTTATTTTTTAAGTTTTTTTTTAAACAGGAAACAGCCAAAAATTATAGTTGGGGAGTCGAATTCCACGAAGAACATGCTACATCACTAGTAGTAACTTCAAAAAATTAAAATTGACAAAATTTTGATTTTGCTGTTTTTAAACAGTAGTGAGACTATCCATGCATTTTCAAATAATCCAGCAGGCCTTTCCAGTATATTTTGCATATGGCGTCTTTTAATAGTACCTCCAACAAAAAATCGTGCAATATGCAAAACTTACAAACACGAAATAAGTAATCTATTTTAATCCAATCGTTTTGTTTTTCTTAGAAACCTAACTATTGCTTTTGTACTTGTGCACTAAAAAAACGTTTTTTTACCCTGAGCAGTGCGTACAATCGCACATTTTTTCTGGAACTACTTTTTTACAGTGCGCTGTTAAAAAAGTGATTTAATTATCCCGCCTGCAGACATCACACGCCTACTACGTCTCAACCGCCTTTTTATTGCGGGGCGCATGCGCATTGAAGGGCGTGAGCTGTAGGGTAGGAAGAATGGGGCGTGTTAGCCGTGCTAGCACGTCGACAGCGCAGCGTTGCGCTAGTGTGTCATTATTTCGGTTTATATGAATATCACGTTTAATAAATTTAATTAATATTGATTTGCACTTGAACGAAAAACCTGGTTTGCAACACGTGCGTGAAGATTTTAAGTTGCTAGTTGCAAAAACTACTATTGTGTTATATTCAATTTTTATAAAAATTATAAATTGTCTTCCATGCCTTCCGCTGTTTTGTTTCACGCTCATATTTCTGAATTTAAAGTTATTTATAAAGAATCATATAAAATTCTGTACTTCTGCTTATTTTCCACCGTATTTTCTAGAGTATTTTGTACCGCATACAGTGGTAAATTGAGACAAATAGAAGTACTTGCTAATAGCAACACGTATTACTCATAAACGTGCTTATCATCAATGGATACTGCGAACAAATTGAACATTGAACATGTTGCTCAACTAGCCTTGATCCACCCTACAAGTAATTTATTCCATTTTTAAGATTGATCCCTAATTGAATTGATTTGGTGCCTTATACACAACTTTCTCAATTAGAAAAATTATTAAATTTAATATCTGAAATTGATATTTTGAGATTAGCTTTCAT
>JAODGE020000160.1:0-16331 GCA_027574965.2 Ecitophya simulans
GCGAACATTAAAATACTTGGCGCTTATCTAGATGATTGGACGGAGATACATACACTGCGGGTGTTGACAATGATTAATAAACAAGCTCATAGGCACTTGGTGTGTCCGCTGCTGTTCCATGAAAGCGTAACTGTTGTCATGCCGGTTACCGCCTACTTTAAGCTATAGCGCACCTTATGTGTCTCTCTGATGTAAAGATTGGCGTTACAAAGATTAACGCGTTCGACATCTTTGTGAATCCTCACCTGCATAAACTGTACGACTTTTGCACTGCCAAAAGATACTTGGACGTCAGACATATGAAACTTCCCGATGATGTGGAAGCGAACGATCCGTTTTTTTAACACTCAAGTTACGATAGTAACATGCAGCACATTCACTAGAACGAGAATATTATTGTGGCAGACACTGACGAAATTATTATGCCCAAAGGGGGTCTCACTTCTTTGACAATTCCGCGTTGTACAACGTTACGAGGATTCCAGCAGAGAACGCCATTAATGGGATTGAATAAACTCTGTAGAAGTTTGCCTTTATCGTTTTATGCACATGTCGTAATACTTGTTTAGATCAAAAAAAATTTCCAGACAAGTATCAAACCGCAAGTCTATTCATTTGACGAAAAGCGTAGTTGCTGTTCACAATTATTTTCATTACAAAGCTTCTGACTCACGGTACATCGGTTATGCGATTGCTTTGAAATGCTAATGCACCATTACAGATGTGGGTGTAAATATATTATCAGCAGTCCGTTGCTTTCGATGCTTCAGTTCTGACATTTTACGAGTAGTTGAAGACGAATGTGTTCCGGGCATTAAATGACCTTGGACACTTGAATCAATAATTTTGCGTACAATTAGTCACTTGTTTGACCTATTAAAATTGCCAACATTGCTGAAATCGATAATTAACTATTTCTTGTGATAGAAATACTTCGTCAGGATTTTAACTTGCATCAAGTTGCTAGTGGTGCAATATTTATTTGTCTTGCATTACTTCGATTAATTAAACTACTCAATTAGTTGCTTATGATTAAGTGTGTCGGACACAATGCATTTGTCCCGAAGACGTCAAATTCTGCTTTCGTGCATTGTCATTATATTTTTCACTTGCTACAACTTTACATCTTTGATTACGCTACAACTATGCAAGAACTACAACCATGTAAGAATTTGGGAGGAAAGAAGCGACACAGAAGAAATTAACTCATTGGCACATAAGAGGCCTAATCTGCCTGTGGAGTTCTGGTACAGCCACAGACAGTTCAATTTACAAGAAAACGACTCATGCGCTTTGTTCCCTGACATATTGAAGGTGCGCCATGTTCATGAACACTGGCAAATATTGGAAACCAGTCAAGGAAATATTAAAATGTTTGGTGCTTATCTAGATGATCGGACCAAGCAGCACACAGTGAGAATACTAACAATGATTAATAAACGATCACCTCTGAACATGACCACCTGGTGCCAGCTCTGGTTTCACGATAGGAAGCAACCAAAGATCGTGCCTGTCGGCGAGTATTTCTTTTTGTGGCATGAGTACTGGTTTCAGAAGAGAGACGGGGAATACCAGCCGTATCTGTTGTCATGTCAGTATCCTTCTGATTTTAGTTATGGTGTACCTTTAAGTGTCTCCCTGGTAGAAAATTACTGCGATAATGCGACTACCAGTCTCAAGGTAAACTATGAGAAACCTGATAAAAAGAAAAGTTTTGCTGTGTGTACAAGAGGCAACAATTTTGAAACAGATATGACTGTTAGATTTGTCGAATGGATCGAACTCTTGGTGCTTCTTGGTGTCGAGAAGATTTACACGTTTGACATTTTCGTGAATCCTCACATACAGAAACTGTACGATTATTACACTGCTAAAGGATACCTGGACGTTACGCCTTTGATGCTTCCAGAGGTGGAAATGAACGAGCCGTACCTTCAACATATTTTTCTTGAGCACGACGCTAATATGATGACGGAGGTTATTCCAATCAATCATTGTTTTTTGCAACATATGAACGAGTACGAGTATATCATGGTCACGGATACTGATGAAGTCATTATGCCGAAGGGTAATCGCAGTTCGTTTAGAAATCTGTTGAATAAAGTTAAAGATCAGGCAAAGAAAAAGAAGAAAACGCCAGGATCATTTGTCGCGAGAAACAGTTACTTCTTCAATAACTCAACACTCGACAACGTCAGGAAGACTTTCTTAGCCGGTGATTTTGAAAGTATTGAGTCATCTATTAGGGATTTAGAGATTCCCGAATACATGCACATGACGCAGAGATTATTCAGATCGACAAATGTTTCGAAGCCGGGACATTATGTGAAATCTATTCATTCGACGGAAGCCGTGGTCGCTGTACACAATCACTATCATTTGAAGGTTCTTGATTCAAAGTACACCGACTTTGACTTTGATCTGGAGGATGCTTACATGCATCACTATCGAAATGGATGTCAGAATGAATTGAAATCTGTTTGTTATAAACATTATCAGACGTCATTTGTATTTGACAATACAATTTTACAGTATTACGATAAGCTGAAGACGAATGTCATAAAAGCGTTGGACGATCTTGGATATTTTGAATAATTGCAGTAAATAAATTAATAATATATCCAAATTTATTGGTGTCAGATTTTTGTATATCGATTATCTCTCTATACAAAACTGTTTTACTAACAATAAACTAATCTTTTTGCTTCTGCTTCTGCTGTTCGCCTTCTGTTTCTCAGTATCACCTTACGATTTCTTGGGTCTTCCTCTTTTGTGCTTTTTGGCTGGTTTGGTTTCTCATACTTTTCTGGTGGATGCACCGTTTTTTTATTTTTTGTGCCTTTATCATGATAATTGTTTTTGATGTATTATTATGATCGGCTATATGGAAGTAAGAAACGACATTCTATGCGTTTGTAGGTGTTTCCTTTTTACCTTACTTATCCTTTTTTGTCATATCATAAATTTTTAAATAGGTACCTTATTTCTGATGCTCTCACTATACTGTTTCGGTTATGACAGATTGTTTGAAACATTGTTTTGCCTTATTTTTATCATGCGGTAATGTTTACAAAATAATCGTTTACAAAATAATATACGTTAAATCTTGTAATTTTTATCTCTGCACACACCACTTATCATAATTTAATGTTTACGTTTTACATTAATTATCACAATGCTGAAAGTTTTGTCTGACGACTCTCACACTCAGTTCTTCATCAGTCGTCGCAGTGCACAATATGTACTTATCTTTGCGTGAGAGCAAAAACTTGTTTTTAGTTCTAATTGGTACCCTAATTTTGATATGGTACAATGTAAATTTCTTACTCAACCTCCCTGTGTGGAAAGACTACAATCATGTAAGGATCTGCAATGACACAAGCGAATCAGAGGAGATAAACTATTTGGCACAGAAGAGACCCAATCTTCCGGTTAAGTTCTGGTTCAGTCATAGACAGTTCAATATGAAAGTGAATGACTCGTGCGCTTTATTCCCTGATATAATGAAAGTGCACTATGTCCACGACCAATGGCAGATGTTCAAATCAAGTCAGGGTAATGTTAAAATATTTGGCGCTTATCTAGATCATCGGACTGGAATAAATACCGTGAGGGTGCTAACAATGATTGATAAACAAGATGCAGTACAGATGAGCCTTGTGTGTCAGATGTGGTTTCGAGACAAAAAACAACCAGTGATTGTGCCTGTTGAGGAGTATTACTATTTATGGCATGCGAATTGGTATCAGAAGGAAAACGGAGAATATCAGCCGTATCTGTTGACTTGTCAGTTGCCGCCTGTGTTGAGTTATGCGGTACCTTCAAGTGTCTCCCTAGTGGAAAATTATTGTGACAATGCTTCTAATAGTGTCAAAGTACACTATCAAAGACTTGAGAAGAAGAAAGGCTTTGCAGTCTGCACTAAAGGAAACAATTTTACTAAAGACATCACAGTCAGGCTTGTGGAATGGATAGAACTTCTGGTACTTCTAGGCGTTGAAATGATTTACACATTTGATATCTTTGTGACGCCTCAAGTGCAAAAGCTTTACAATTATTACACCGATAAAGGGTACCTAGACGTTACGCCTTTGATGCTTCCAGAGGTGCAAGTTAACGAACCGTACCTGCAACACTTGTTTTTGGAACACGACGCCAATCTAATGACTGAGGTTATTCCTTTTAATCATTGTTTCCTACAACACATGCACGAGTATGAATATATTATCGTAACGGACACTGATGAGGTCATTATGCCCAAGGGCGGTTTGCTTTCATACAAAGCTTTAGTGAACAGAACCCTTCACAAAGCGAAGACGGAAAATATTTATCCCGGTTCTTTCATAGCTAGAAACAGTTATTTCTTTGACACAACAACACTGGAAAGCGTCAAACACACATTTTCCAAAGATGCCTACGAAGCTGTAGAATTATTTATGGCTGGATTAAACATTCCTGATTACATGCATATGACGCGACATCTCTTCAGATCAACAAATTTTACTCCACCAGGATTTTACATCAAATCGATGCACTCAACAGACTCTGTTGTAGCCGTCCACAATCATTATCACTTTAAGACACTTGATCCTAAATACATCAGCTATGACTTTGACCTTGACGAAGCCTACATGCATCATTACAGAGACGGATGTCCTAAAGAGCTGCAACTTGATTGTAAGAAGGACTACCAGAGCTCTTTTGTTTATGACGATTCAATACTCAAGTTTTATATGGACCTGAAGGATAACGTCATTAAGGCTTTAGATGATCTTGAATATTTTCAATAATTTATGTTTCCATCACAATGTTTATTAGTACACACCACCAGACAATAAAAAAATATAAAATTCTGCATTGTTCCATTGTTTTCTTGTATCAACATTATTTTACGATATTTTTTGTTTGTGTACAGTTTCCGGGATGGTTACTAACTTGACTTTGCCTGTACTCATCTCTTTTATCTCCAGAAGATTATTTTCTTTCAAATAGACAGGCTTGTCACAATTTTGCGCAATTCTATCAATTTCCTTGATCATTACAGGATTCTCTAAGATACTGACGTGGTCGCCTTCATAATAAGATACTGATATTCGGCTATCCACTATCTGTGACAGGCCATAGTCTTCATCAATGTCCAACATGCTTGCAATAGTTGGCCGGAACAACATAACCTTTGATTCCAGCTTAGTGAACGTTGGTTGGTACTCATACAAAGCTTTTATTCTTTTGAAAGTTGACACGCACAACTGTTTCATGTACTCAGGTCGATGCGGGAGTTGTTTGGGTGATACTGCTAGAGCAGTGTCAATGCGTTGGTCAAAGGTGTCACATTGTAGCATCTGATTCTACAAGAAACAACAAAATTAGAAACAAATTTTTTGTTTGGGTTAGTTTTGTACCTTATACTTCATAATAACTTCAAGTGTGAGGTAAAAAGACATAATAGCACATAGTAAACTTGTCTGAAACTCTGCTTCAGTCGATAACACAAATTGGTTTTTGATAAATTCCTTCATTAAGTTAGGTGCACCATCTAATAATATCAGAGTTCCAGTCATACCTTCATTTTCCAGCAAAGCTACAACTTCAAGAGCAACAGCAGAACCAAATGAATGTGCGGCAATACAGAAATTTGACGTGATCAGATTTTTTAATAGGTGGACTTGGTTCTGAGCAATTTCCCAAATTGTAGCCTCAGGTTGACTTAGACAGAATTGTGTGGATATTGTACCAATGGTCAGGTGTTGAACCATTGGGTCAAACAAAGCTGCCATACCTTCAAGGCCAGGTAACAAGAACAATTTTACTTCCCCAGGGACGATTTGTACTATAGGTCTATCCGCTTCTGATTCGTCGGCGATAAATCTAAGTAGACCCAAAACACGTGCGGGTATGTTTTCAACCGTTTTTTCTAAATTTAACGTTTTTTGCACTGCTATCTCTTGAAGCCTGGAAAACGTCATTCCTCTGATATCTTGAGGCGATAGGAAAACATCATATTCTTGTTCTAGGGTCTGTTTAATTTCCACTGCCATTATTGAGTCCATTCCTAACTCAGGTAAGGTTGCATGAAGACTCACTGTCTTTAAATCTCGAAGTCCGAGTATGTTAACGACTGCATCGACGATGTTGTTGGCATTTCCTGATCCAGTTTTTTTCTCAGCCACAACCATACTTCCCACGACTGGATGTTTTTGATTAAGAAAACCATCTAAGACATCTAGGCAGGAAATTATCTTCTGTTGGAGAGTACCTCCAATTACTAATTCGGTGTTTTCTTCCTGCATATCAGCTATTAAACCAACGTCTCCAATAGCCCCCCATTGGATTGCTAAACCTGGGAGATTGTCCCGTGCACGTTTTTCACAGATTCGTTCCATTATAGAATTGGCGAGACCATAGTTAGTCTGACCTGCATTGCCTCTTCCACATGACATTGAAGAGAACACTACAAAATGCTCCAAATCAGGACAAATGGTTCTAGATAACAAATCTAGATTCTGTGTTGTTGTAGCTTTAGGATTCAAGACAGTCGCAAAGTTATCTTGGGTTTGATTCTCGAATAAACCATCTTTTAAGAGGACGGCTAGGTTGAATATGCCTGCAACTTGGCCCATCTTCTGACAATTTTCCAATAAGGTCTGACAACCATTTAAAGAACATATATCTTCGGTGAATACTGTGATTGTTGTTCCGTATGTCTGCCATGTTTGTATTCTCATTTTTTGATATGTTGAAGAAATACCCCTTCGAGAATTAACTACAATTCGTCGTGCACCTCGTATAACCAACCAGTCAATCAATTCTAAGCCAAAACCACCTAAACCTCCATTAATCACATAAATTGGATATTGGGAACAATAGAACCTTGCCTGGCATTGAAAGTTTTGCACCTTTGGAGGAGTCGTTTTTAGTTTTTCCTCTGGTCTGACTTGTATGACAACTTTACCTATGTGTTTAGCAGTTGCCATGTATTTGAAAGCATCTTCCAATTGATCAGGTTTAAAACTTGTAGTTGGTAAAGGTTTAATATAGTTTAAGTCTATACCTGACTGAAGGAGATTACCAAGTGATTGTTTGTCTGATGGGTCGACTTTAAAGAAATCGTCTAACATTACGCCATGGTATGTTGCTTCTTTCTTTGCCAAATCCAAAGACAAATTAGAGTCAGCTGCCAGGTCGTATTTACCAATTTCTACGAAGCGACCTCCTTGCTTGAGGCATTTGACAGAAGCTTGTAGTTTGTCATCGGCTAAGGAGTTTAAAACAACGTCTACTCCTATGTTATTAGTGTACTTCATAATCATTTGAAGGAAACTTAAATTGCGGGAGTTGCCAATATAATTTTTGTCAATGAGAGGGAATGTCTTCATAATATACTTCTTCTTCTCTTCAGTTCCGACTGTTACAAATATCTGACAACCAAAATAAATTGCTATGTGGATTGCCGCGTGGCCTACTCCACCAGTTCCGGAATGAATTAAGATACTTTCTCCTTTTCTTATGTGTGCTTTTTGGATCAAACCATGTAGAACAGTTCCATAAACAACTGGAATAGTTACTGCTTCTTTGAGCGTCCACCTGTCAGGAACTTTCCATAACAGATTAAGGTCAGCCGCTACCAAACTTGCCATGGCATTCTTAAGCACCATGCCCATTACCCTGATACCCTCGGACGTTCTACCTGCGAACTCAAACCCTTGAACACAATCCTGTTCTAATCTATCTCTGGTAACAATGTCTGGTTGGATCCTCCCTGTCGAGGTCATTACATCTCTGAAGTTAATCGCCGCGCAGTACACATGCACAAGCCGTTGCTCAGGTTGAAGAACCGTGTTTTGAGTTAAAGGTCCTTGTATCCATTTTAAGGAAGATAAATCTCCACGATTAGTAACATTGACATAGCAGTGCTCCACATCAACAAGCTTTGATGAATTGTAGAGTTTGAAATGTCTATATGAGCCCCATTCATTGTTTTGATAAACGTTAACTGCCAGATTTTTAGACACCTGTGTTTTAAAAATAGGATTTTCTAAAACAAAACCAGTTGGATGTGAAGGCAACCAGAAGGTTAAAATTTTATCAGTTAAGTTTGGTTCTCGTCGTAAACAATTTGTCAGTCCTAGAATTCCACTGTTTGGGTCTTTGGACCAAAGTATTATTTGGTAATTGGTCTTTAAGTAATCCTGCAATGGATCAAGCCATTCCGATGTTTTATCGGTTAATTCAATTACATGGTGTTTTGTGCATGGTTGATTATATTTCATTTTTATCAAAAGTAAAGTATAATTCTCAGTTGAATGCTCTGAGATTATTTCCAGACCATTCTCAATTTTTCCAACGTTAGAATCTTCAATACTGATAAGAAAACTCTTAGATTGGAGGACTGCGATAAATGATTTTTGTAAGTTTGGAGTTTTAGAAAGATTCTGAGCAATTCCAAGATAACAATCAAATTCGCTGTTGAGGTTTTTGTCCTCCACGGATATTCCTTCTCCAAGGTCAATGTTTTTGTTTGTTAAGACAATTAATTGGGATTTTACCACTGGTTGATCTTCAAGTGCCTGGTGGACATATTCTGATATGCAGATCGGTATATCACCCAAAACTTCAACAGACTTCAGATTAGCCACCGGAACGTTCTCCAGGGCTATTTGGATGAATTTTCTGGTTACTTCTTTGATTGAGTATTTGCATTTAGATAGATATGGACTGAATTTATATGCTTCTAAAACAGGATTTGCTTGATGTCTCTTTGCAATTGAACTCGCCCACAGTCCTCTTATCTCTATTCCTCCACACCTGACAAGATTCAAATCTTTGTAGTTATAGACAGGCACATTTGGGTGTTGATTGGGGTCTTTAATAAAGGATTTGACTGTTTTGATATGTTTATCGCTGTCAATCACAATCCTAGAGATTCTTGTTGGGACATAAAGATTCCTCGTATCTTCCGAGAAAATTTGCATCTGTAGCATGCAGTCTATCATTGATATCCAGTTTCCAGTCCATGCTATTTGCCCCATTGTTGCATCTAAATTGCACATTTTTAACGCACGGAAATCTGACTTGTAGTTGTAGCCTCTTAATCGGAATTCTTTGTAAATGTCTTTTTCGGAGAGGAAGTGCAAATTCGACGTTGATTTCTGAGGAATTTGTAAATTCTTCCACTCTTTACTTATTTCCAGATCTTCATAGATGCGACCGGTAACAACTGAAGATCCCCTTTCAATAATTTCAAATTGTCCCGAACCTTTGTTGATGTTGATCTTCAGTCTTAACATACCGTTTAGTGGCACAGTGCACGCTCGAAGAAATTTTACTTCTTCGAACACTATCTTCATTTCCGTCATGAGTTTATTGATAACTCTAGCTAAAGTTTCCCAAATTAGAACCAAGTAACCTGTAGCTGGAAACAAATATCGCCCGTCTATAACGTGTCCTTTGAGGAAAGACCATTCGTCAGCTCTTAGACTGAACTCAATCACACGTTGCCCCGATTTAGTTTTATCTTCTGTTTTATACACAATAACTGACCAGTTTTTACTGTGATCCCATTTGATCAAAGGCGAGATCATGGGAGTACCACGCCCAACAGGCCAGTGCAGTTTTGGGTACAAGTTTTCCAGTGTCAGATCGTAACCGTGTTGATAAAGTTGGCCCAAACCTTGAAGGAAAGCTGCAAAGGAACCTGTATGGACGTCAATTAGTTTTATCAGCTGTGTCGTTGACAAATCTCTTTCCCAGGTACCAATTAATAGAATTTTAGTGTTGTCAAAGGTTTCTATAACTTTTGAGGTAGTGCAATTATCATCAGTATTTAAAAGTTTTGCCAGGCATTCCTCCAAGGTCAGCAAATTTAAAGCATAGTCTGCAGCTAATTTACCTGAGATAGTCAATCCTACAATGTTGTCGAATTTAAGATCTAACTCTTTCAGGATTTGGTAAATCCCGGAATGTAGAATAAACGCGCCAAGATGATTATTAGTCAGGTTTTGGTAAGTTGGATCTAAGAGCTTTTGACTTTTTAGAAAATTCTGAATTTTCTTCACATGCGCTGCAAACATTGGTATGTTAAAGACATGTTTGCCAAATTTGAGATAATCTTTCACGTTGCCTAAAAGTAGGGTCAGTGGTTTAACATTTTTGTTGTAGTGGGATACAGATTTCATCAGAGTTCCTTGTTTAGTAAGAACTAGAAACCCCCTGAAATAATGCCCAGGAATTCTACTTTGAAAAACTTTTTGGAGTAGCGTGATCCATTCATGATCAAACACTCCATGACAGTTGTTAATCAGATAGTTCAATGCTTCTTGAGTACGAGCACTAAGGCACACAAGACGGGGCAGAGCATCGCCACAGGGTTGCTTCTCTTTTCTGTTCCAACGTACTAACAAATGACTATTTGCTCCGCCAAAACCAAAACTGTTGATTCCGATTATGCCTTTGTCATCTGGCAAAGGAGTCTTCTCACTAACCACTTTCATGCGTCCAGTTTCCATAGCCTGTATCCCTTGTCGTGGGCTATTGTAGTGCATGTTAGGTGGAATGTAACCAGTTTCAAAAGCCAATACAACTTTGACAATTGAACACAAACCTGATATTGGTTCATTGTGTCCGATGTTAGATTTGACCGAGCCGATTAATAAGGGTTCTTCACGACCAGCGCAGAATATTTCGTCCAGCGTTCCAAGTTCTTCGGGATCACCGACCTTGGTACCGGTGCCATGGGCTTCGACGTAAGTCAGAGCAGAGGCGTCAACGCCGCATTCCTTATAGAAATCTTCTAAGAGGACTTTCTGGGCTTTACCCGATGGGTAGGTAATACCTAATTCCTTATAACCGTCGCAATTGGTTTTGGTGTGAATAATCTCAGCGTAAATCCTTCTAGCATCTTTGGCTTTTTGTAAAATGACAGCAGATACACCTTCGGATCTAGCATAACCATTGGCGGCGTTATCAAATGACTTACAAGCTCCGTCCGGACTTAAAACACCAAGTCTGGCAAACTGAAGTGAGACCATAGGATGTAGACAAAGATTACATCCTCCAACTATAGCCATGTTACATTTTCCTTCTTTGATAGCTTTATACGCGTGCTCCAAAGCAAAGAGGGAACTCGAACAAGCTGTATCGGCAATAAATGACATCCCTTGTAACTGAAACCAGTAACTGATACGTTGAGCTAACATGGATCTAGTACAACCAGTTATGCCGTATTTCTCGATGTCTAGATTTTCATAGAATGAAATTTTTTCGGACTCTGAAAAGCAAGCCCCAATAAATACTCCAGTATCGGTTCCTTGTAACTCTTTTGGATTGATGCCAGCATCTAAGACGGCTTCAAACGCACGTTCCATTAACATCCGACACATGGGATCCATGGTATGAGCTTGGCGTTGATGAACGCCAAAAAACCCAGCGTCAAATTTCTCTACATGGTTGACTTTTCCGGTGCGCTGCGGGATTTCAGCATGGGTTTTGCGCCAACGACGTTCGTCATCAGAGACCAGGTCGACTTTGTTAAACAGGTTGTCGCGGAAGTCGTACACATTGTCAGAGTTAGGAAAACGGCCAGCCATGCCTGTCCAAATATTTGTATCTCATAATTAAACAAGTTATTTGTTGTATAATCATACCTGTGATGACAATAGTTTCAGTTTCTAGATCTTGCATGGTTGTAAGGGATGCCATCTTGATGTGTCAAGGAACTTCAGGAACAAAGTGGCTTCAAACTTCTTCATTTTTAATTTATACATTTTGGGAACAATGGACAATGCGAAGTCAGACGTAAAAATTGCAAAACTTTGAGAACAAACAGACAATTGAGCAGACTTGAAAAATTTAAGTTAATTTTACGTGCTAAAGTCATATTTACATACAATACCTAGAAGGAAAAAATAAGGTCAAGTTCAATAAGTCGTACTAATTAACAATTGAACTTATATAAATAAACAGATATTAATTTGACCACAATTATTGAGACAAGTCCTGGATCACAATGGCCCAGGTTCAGGAACTCTTAGAATCGTGGTTAAATGCTGGTAGGATCAACGCCAGTCCATCTGTTGGTGAAGATGTTGTTATTACAGGTAGATTACTTTCGGAATCTATTTATTTTTTATTGTAATATTTCAATAGCTTTACAGGAATATCGGGGTGTTACTCTGAGTCCGATAACATCTATAAATTCAGAGACAATCTGACAAACAAAACGGACATGATTACTAATGACAAAAAGCGGTGGGAATTGATCCATCCAGAAATTCCCACACGTGCGGGGAAGATCTGGAACGTCGAAAAGTTTGACGCTGGGTTCTTTGGTGTCCATCAACACCAATGTGACGCTGTAGACCCAATGTGTAGAATAATCATGGAGAAGTGTTTTGAATGTTTGTTAGATGCTGGGATTAACCCCAAGGAAATTGAAGGGACTAACACTGGAATTTTTATTGGCGCGTGTGCCTATGAATCGGAGAAGTATTGGTTTTATAATAACTTAGAAATGAATGCGAATGCAATAACAGGATGTGTCAGATCCATGTTAGCTTCAAGAGTGGCATATGCTTTGAAACTTCAAGGTCCGGCGTTTATTATGGATACAGCTTGCAGTTCTTCTTCCTTTGCGTTTGAACATGCTTACCGATCAATCAGAGAAGGAAGATGTGACAGATGTTGCCGGTGCAAATCTCTGCTTGCACCCATATGTAACGCTGCAGTTCTATAGACTTGGAGTGTTGAGTTTGGATGGGACTTGTAAGTGTTTCGACGATGCTGCAAATGGGTATACGAGATCAGAAGCTGTTTGTGCTATTGTTCTCCATACATGCGAAGGTGAATTCAGATGGTTATAAAGAACAGGGTATTACCTATCCATCAGGGAACACTCAAAAGGAGTTAATCAGAGAAGTTTATAAAGAATGTCAAATAGATCCTACTGAAATTAGTTACTTGGAAGCTCATGGGACAGGTACAAAAGTTGGAGACCCAGAGGAACTTAAAGCTATTTCTGACATCTTTCTTAAGGGACGCGATAGACCTCTCTTAATTGGTACTGTTAAATCTAATCTTGGACATACTGAACCTACTTCGGGATTGTGCTCCATTAGTAAAATTATTTTGAGTTATGAGAGAGGCAAAATCTTACCTAATGTCAACTTTAAAACGCCGAGAAAAAACATTGAAGCTTTGACTAATGGTCATTTGCAAGTTATAACAGATAATACAATCTGGCCGGATTATAGGGGTCTAACTGGCCTCAACAGTTTTGGATTTGGTGGAGCTAATTGCCATACAATTTTCAAGTGGCATGAAAAAATAAAGAGTGCTAGCAAGATTGAAGATCCTGTTTTAGTTTGTATTAGTGGGAGAACGATGGTATCTGTTCAAACTATTATGAATGACTTAAAGTCTGAGAAGCAATATCGGGATCCAGAATATGTCAGACTTTTACATGACATATTCAGAATTAACATTGAAAACTACAATTATTGAGGTTATCTTCTTGTTGGTAGTAATCAAGGGAAGGTCAACGTTTCCCAAGAGATCAATTGGTGCCCTGAGATAAATAATTGTCATATCATTTATAATTTTAACGGAATTACGTCAAAGAATTGTCAGGATTTTAATGTCAAGGAAATTCCTCTTGTCAAAAAGATACTTGAGACTTGGCCTAGTTTTAATTCGAAAGTTGATTTTCACCTACAACTTTTACTGGTAACAATGTTTAAATCTCTTGGTATCAAACCTGATGATATTTGGGGTGATAATTCTGATTTGATTCAGTTGTATCTACAAGAAGTTATTTCACTGCAAAAGGTTATAGATAACCAAAACAAAAATAGAAGTTTAAACTACGTCAAAAACTCTGACCAGAAAAATGTAACAATTGTAAACTTTGGGGATCCAATTGTTGGTACAAATATTATCAACATCTTCCCATGCTTAAATTTTTATCTCACCCTTGGTAAAATGTATCTGACAGGAATAGACATCAACATTTCATTGTTATACCCAACAGTTGCATTTCCCCACATAAAATGGGACCACAGGAAAAACTGGTATGTTACCAAATACAAAGCACAGGATAACTTTAAAACTGGATTTGTCTGCACGATCTTAAGCCTGAAAGATGAGTATTGGAAATTCCTCTCAGGTCACGCAGTAGACGGTCGTAATTTGTTTCCAGCCACGGGGTACCTTGCTATTGTCTGGGACGTTCTTGCAATGATGGCAGGCAAACTTAACGGTAAAATGAATGTCATCTTTGAGAATGTCAGATTTATGAGAGCTACCAATATTCCAAAGAAGGGGTCATTGCGTTTTATAATAATAGTACAACGATATACTGGGAATTTTGAAGTTAGTGAAAGGGGTGTACAAGTAGTGACGGGCATAATTAAAGAATTAAAAGATGAGGAATTTACCCCAGTTATGGAACAACCGAATGAGGATATTATAATGAACCAACAGGATATTTACACGGAGCTGAAATTAAGAGGGTACAATTACAGAGGAGCTTTTAAAGGGCTGAATAATGTGACTTTGTCATGTAGAAAAGGTGAAATCGATTGGACAGGGAACTGGATAACGTTCCTTGACAACTTGCTTCAAATGCAAATTTTGCAACTGGATTCCAGGAGCCTGTACGTTCCAATTGGTATTAAGAGAATTATAATTGATGCAGTAAGTCATAACCAACAAACTGAGAACGGTAACAAGATCCCTGTCTGGATACACAAAGAATTGGGATGTATTCGAACAAGTTTTATTGAAATCCGTGGTGTTTTGGCTAATGCGATCAACAAGAAGATGCTACCAGATCCTGTCGTAGAAAAATACGTTTTTGTCCCTAACATAACAACGTTGGACCTCCGTGAGTCTGTCAGAGTTATAATGCAGATAGCTTTGGAAAACTATCCACTGACTAAATTGAAAATAATTGAACATTTTGAAGCTGCGCGAGATCCTCAGATCATCAAGAACAGTTCGGTTTCTTTGCTTATAAGGGAAGCTTTGGATGATTTGCCTCTGATCGAAGCTGATATTAGAATTTTTACTAAGACAGATTATGATTCTGGGACTAAAGCTATTCAAGTATCAGATAGTACCATGGGAACAGAATTAGACTGTTACTTGATTGTCCTACAAGAAACCTTACGGCTTTGTTATAATCAATTCTAACTATGACAAGAGAATACCTTTAGATGGATTTAACATTTTGGTGCAACATCGGACTCCGGGTAGGTTTTTAACTCTGTACCAACTTCATAAACCTGAGTTGAAAACCATCTTCGTTGAATATCTATTTGGTAAAGAAGCCGAACTTTTGATTAAGGTTAAAAGNCAATTGTCTGTATAATGATGACCTGATCAAGGAACAACTCGCTAAACAAATGATGGTTAATATAAAAAAAGGTGACACATGGGGAACATATAGACATTTTTCTTTGGCAAAGTCCTCCTTAGTTAGGACTGATCACGTCTATGGGAATGTAGTAACTAGGGGAGATTTATCTACGTTGTCTTGGATACAAGGACCGATCACCAAATCGGACAAAAAGTTGGTTCATGTCTGTTACGGGGCAGTAAACTTTAGAGACGTTATGATTGCTTCCGGGAAAATTCCTGTTGATTCAACCACTAATCACAGGATGGACCAAGAATGTATTGGCTTTTAATATTCTGGGTTTGATTCTAATGGAAAAAGAGTTATGGGTATGTTGAATTCAGGTGCCTTGTCAACTCTTTTGATACCTGATCCGATGATGTTGATACCAGTTCCTGATAACTGGACTCTGGAGGATGCTGCAACTGTACCTGTGGTTTATGGGACTGTTCTCTATGGGTTTGTTATGGTTATATCTCTTATTCATTAACCCCAACCATTAAATTTGATACTGTTACTTTTCATTATAGAGAATTGGGGGTTTAGTTCCTGGCCAATCAGTCCTAATTCACTCTGGAAGCGGAGGTATAAGTCAAGCAGCCATTGCCCTTACCCTGTATTTTAAATGTGAAGTGTTTACTACTGTTGGGACAATGGAAAAGAAGGATTATCTGTTAAACAAGTTTCCTCAACTTAGACCGGAGCATATTGGGTATTCCAGAGATACCACTTTTGAGACATTGATCATGCAACAGACTAAAGGGCGTGGGGTTGATATAATCTTAAACTCTTTGTCGGAAAATAACCTTCAAGCTTCTTTAAGGTGTTTGGCTAAAAATGGGCACTGCTTGGAAATAGGTAAATTTGATTTGGCTAAAACAATATTATGGATTTAAGCGTTCTGGCTAATGGCGCATCGATCCATGGCATTATGCTCGAT
>JAODGE020000161.1:0-12574 GCA_027574965.2 Ecitophya simulans
ATGTATTTTATAGAACGCGCGTTGGTGTTAAATTATAAGTCAAAATTGATGCCAGTTTCGGCTAGGACTTAATCTAACGAAATTTTGGACTAAATAAAATGCGGTGCGGATGGTGGTTCCCGATAAAAGTTAATTAACCAAAGCGAGTGTTCTCAAAAGGGTAATTCGGATGATGGTCACCTGTCCAGGTGAGACGCAGACCACCCGTGCATTCCAGCGGTGGATGACCATATCCTCGGCTCGTCGACTCTTCGCACCCGGTACGCCCGAGCGGTAGCCACCAGTAGTAATCACCTCGCGCACCCAACCGTAATTAAATACTTGGTGTTATGATACAAACCGCTAACGAAAAGACGCACAACCTCGTAAAGCCTTGCCAATAAAAATTAGACGAATGCTCGCTAGTACTAGGCACTAAAATCAAACATGATAAGCACTTTTTCGGTTTATAGCATTGCTCTACTAATGATCCTAATTTCGTCTCGTAAATTTTTTAGAGTTGTAAGGTAACACTCTATGAACGATCGCGAGCAGCCATAGCGTTTTACAAGTGCTTTAATAAATAGAAATGTCGAAAAGTATTTCATTAGTTGGGATTAAGAGTTAATGTTTTAATTATGAATAGAACGAATTGAGCCATAGTGGGGACATTAAGAACGCGCTGGAATTACGCTGCGTTAAAAAAATATTTTTAGTTTAATGGACATTTTTAATCGGGCGCGACAGTTATTTTTAAAACATGTCTCCTTCTCTAAATTTTAATTTTAATTTACGCTCCGCGTTAACATTTAAATGACGTGCATACACGTGCTTAAGGCAGTGTTTTCGTTTAAGGATGTCAATAAATTTGCGATGTTAATTTACGGCGACGTTAGATGTTAGAAAAGTATCGCTTCATAGGCGCCATCGTTAAGCGTAAATTACGGGGAGGAACTGTTAATTACGTAGCGTTGAGACAACGTTTTTCAACGAAATTAACGGAGATCTGAAAGATTCGAGCTTGTTAACTTTTAGAGAGCAATAACTTATGTAATTATAAAATGTCATAACACGTGAAGATCTTGACGGTCTAGATATTCGGACGCGTCATTCGAAGCGGATGAAACGTGGCGCAATATATCTTGTGTGGATATGTCGTTTTGGTGACAGTAAAATCGATAAGGGTCGCATTTACAGAACGAGACAGATACAATTTAATTATCAGCGTGTTGTTTGTCCAGACTGCAGTCCGTGGTTGGGCGCATACTGGTTGTTTGTTTGTGTGTGGCGGTACGTTTCGGCGACATCGCGACGGTTGGGTTTCTCCATAGTGGCCCCAATACACGTTGTCCAATTATTCTTTTACACGACATAAGTACCACGCATGTATCTTCCATCTTCTTGGCGGCGCTGCGCCGCCAGCTCCGGGATCATTATTTTCTTAACGCGCGGTTGTAAATTTTCTATTACATTGTCTTTTTGCAGCTCGTAATTCTGTTTTAATGCAGCGGTGGCGCACAATGCGGAAAGCGTTTGTGGCGTCGTTAGAGGTCCGACCCGGCACCTTCCACCGGCCGTGGTCGCGCAGAAAACATGAAAACTTTCAGTGACATTTTGGATACGTACGACTTTCCCAAACTCTTTGCGCTGCCATGCATGCAACGCTAGAGAATTTACAAGGTGGTTTGGAAGCACTGGTGTTGTTGTGCTCCGTTTGCTCTATGGTCTGTCTCTCCCGGGTCAAAGGTCCAGTTCAAGATGACACCAACTAACCGCAAAACATGCGCATATTACGCCGAGATATAGTCGCCAAACACACTTTCCTCGCCGCCTCGTGCAACATATGATGCCCTCGAATTCGATTTTTTCCATGGCGTGCCGCATCCCGCAAGAGGTTTTCTTTCGCTTTCCTTCGCTATTCTTCTCGTGCATAATGCATGAGCGGCCGGAACGTTTTCTAGCTCGTTGAATTCCGAACGTCGACCAGGAGCGGCAAACATGTGTCACTATAACTACTTTTCTTTAACCTTTTAAGCATGAGCGAAACGCATTCTCCTGCGGTCGGGAAAAACTATCAAACCGTCTTTGCGCCGGATAGCACATAAACGTTATAGGGTCCATCCGCTCGATGACCCAGCACCCTAGGCTACAGAAAAATAAGAAATACAAATAGCAAGAAAAAAAAAACGAACAACTTTATTTGAAAAAAACTAGTATTTGAAAGATTCCAAGAAGATTATCAAAACCAAGTCCATCTAAACAGCTGTAAAATATTACATCAAACAGACGCAAGTAACTAATATTCTGATAGTGATCTAACATAACCTACACCTTGGGCTGTCTTCATTTCGTTTTAAATTAACTCCGCTAATTCCTGCGTGTGTTTTATATCTTCCGGTGTTACACGCACGCTCCTCGACGTTTTAAATATTAATATTCGTCGCATCTACGTAGCGTTTACAAAAAAAAAACATTCAGAAAACTTACAAAAAAATGGAGTAGGCGATTGTGGCCGAAAGTAGGATGTGAAAAACAGTTGGTCGTAACTTAAAGCCGCGTAAAAATGATTATCTATTATGTGAAGATGTAAAATATGGCGGAAGCCAGCGCCTCGAGTATGTTCCGGAGTTGTGCGTTGGCAGCCATCGCGCAGAAACAAATTAACTCGCTCTAATTATTCGACAGAGGCGACCAATAAGCGGGCAGGTCGGAGCGTTGGGAGTTAGGAGGCGAAGGTAGACAATTGTTACATGAATATTACATTCCCCCCGCGATAGAATGCGGCGGAATGCAATAATGTGGGAACATAAAACACCATCAATTGTCCATTAAAGCGCGCGCAATTCTGCGGCACGAGACGCATAAAAAGTAGATGAGTCAATGTTGCTCGTGAATGTCGCCGACGTTTCTATACGAGCATCGTGAACGTAAAATGCGCACCAAGTGCGAATGGGCGAGGCGCGGAATGTTGCAAACAAATTGAACCTGAAAGATAATAAATCGATGGTACCGGATGGTAGGTACTAAAGTTATATAAAAATTCCGCCAATGATATTGATGAAATGCCAGACAGTGGTTTGCAAATTAATTAAAATTTATGTCGATGCGATATGGAACATCCGTCTGGAACACCTGTCTGTTTTCTAACAAGCACAATTCGCAATGCTTATATTGGAATTCATATTCATAGTTCGGTTTGATATTCAGGTGTTTCTGTTTTCCGTCATCACGAGTCGAAACTGCACAAAACTTCATATTCATCTGCTTGCGATTTAGAAAGGAACACGTGCAGATGTTGTTTTACTGCGCTAATGAATATGCACATCCTGCAGTCAGCCAACTGTGAGCAGCAATTAGCTACAAGTACAAGGATCTAGGAACAAGTTTTTAGGAACTTTAATGAGGAAATGAGGAAGCAGAACGAATGGGCGGCTTTTAACTTATCAGCGCTAACAATGAATAGTCCACCATTAAAGGCATAATAATCTAAAAATTGTGATGATGATTTTACCGTCCTTGCAAAACGTAACACAAGAATATTGAAGGACACTCATTGTGCAATGGCCAATCGTATGCGCGCTGTGCTCACCTCAACTATCACGGAATTTCTGTAGCAACGTAATGGAAAAGCAGTAAAAGTTGTAAATTCCAATTTTCATAAATCAAGTCTCATGCACACGGAAGAAGACACCAAAGAAGTGAAACTAACAGTTTTGCACGACACTTTGCCACATGCTTCTGACGTCACTTATCTCAATTAAACTTTCTTTAAATTAAAAACCAACAGCACGTATAATTTAAAATTTCAACCCAAATGTTATTCGTCAATGTACATTTTAATCAGATTTATAACTTACTTGGTGTCTGTTTGCATTGTAGGCTGATTGTGAGCAAGACAAAAAATGTGTGAATTAACAAATTATCATCAACGAAGGAAATGAAAAAATGAAAAGAGACCTTTGATGATTTATGTTTCGGATTCCCATTCGCATTGCATTAATACGCATTCGTATGTGAATGTGTTAAGAAGTAAAGCAATTAAAAACTCTTGAAAGCTATACGCTGATGGCGAGTTCCGAAATAAATTTAGATTTTAATTATAACCGCTCGCGTTTAATGTTCATTTAAATTTTTACCCAGTAAATTCTCAAATTTATGAACGATTCTTAACACTGGCGTTCCTTACATTACGCGGAAATTTATATAAATATACGCTTAATATACGATGCATGTGTTCACGACGCCTTCCTTAATTAAAAGAATTGTTGAGCTAATTTAATAAGCCGAACAACTCCCGACTCGATTATAGCACGCTCGATGATCGCGCCCGCGATAAACGTTTTTGGGCGGTTTTACGTAGATTAGGTAATTTATGTTGATGATTTTTTACAGTCCTGGCGCGTTTATGCCTTCCGCACCTAGCCGGGCATTCGAGCGAATTTATTCCCAACTCCGAAACTGTAAACTTTTCAACTAACGACACAAGGAGCCGGCATTTTCCATGCATAAAATTTAAATGAATTTATTAACGTCGCGCGGATGATGAACGACAGCGCGTTGCAATTTCGGTACGAATGTTGTGAATCTGTTAATTCCAGGTAAAATATAAAGGGTGTAAAGACTTCGAAGGTATGAATATGAATTTTACGCGCCGATGACTATACTCGGCAGAGTTTGCCAAATCTTCGACTGAACATAGTCCGAGTTCGCAACAGACGCGTCTGCGAAGGGATGTAAAGATACGCGCGCGGAGGCGGCCGAAATGTCGTAAAAGTTTGCCGCGGCGCGAATCCGTCAACTCGCGCAAAAGAGTTACCGAGCCGCCTAAAGATGGTTTAGTCCTTAGACTTCGGTCTTCAGTCGCAGACTACTCGGGTACAAGTTTCCAACTAGGATTACCCATTTCCAAACAAGCATCCACGCCAGCAAAAAAAGGGCTGTGAAAACTTCACAACAAAAAACTTTTGTTCATATTTTACAAAAGCGGCAGTTGGTCTGTTTAATTTTTTTTCTGGACTTTGCACCCGGGATTTCGACGTAGGAAAAAGCGCTGATGAGCCCAACGTTAAATGTGTACCAAACAGCCTCTCGTGAACTGCTCTAATATTTATTGCTGATTTAAATTCTGACTGTCCATCACAAACTGGCATCACTTCACCCTTGCGTTTTTCAATATTTCCTGTCACTTCTGCATGTCCACCGCGCGCATAATAACAAATTTTATCAGTTTACAATAAGCGACGTGTCGTTAATTCACTTGTCTGAAACGTTTAATGAAGTGGGAAAACGAACGCGTCGAAATAATTTTAAATAAATTTACATTTCATTACTGTCGCGCAGCGCGCGACGCGACGCACGATTATTCACATGCCATGGGGATGCGAGGCCGAAATGTAGCGCGCCAAATCGAATGCAAACAATTATATTGTCATCGTACATTTAACCACCCATTAATGTCCTGTTTAAAGTCGACCACGCTAGACAAATATGCTGCGAGTCGCCATTTGCATTCAGTCAATGCGTTCGAAACCCTTTGAAAACGCTTCCGCGATCTTCCCGCCCGAAGGCTAGCTCTAGTCTGGAGGGAAAACAAATTTCCCGTTTTAATTGAATTCGTATTTGCGCAATTATCTCAGTTTCCTTGAACGCTCGGGCGCCGCGCGACGCGAAAGTGAACGCGACTGCAGCAACGCGGATTTTGTCAACGAAAGGACTAAATATTTGCGGAACGTTTTACAAATCGCCTTTGGTCTCTACCTTGCTTTGCTCAGTTTGTCAGGCTTTCGCAATTCTTCGCCACCCGTTATACGCCTGCTTTTTATTGAACTTGCACTTGAAGCGCCCAATCTCCACCCTAAATTCTTGCAATAAAGGAGAGGGTAGTGCAAGATGCAGCAATGTCGGGAAACAAACTGTCGGAGAATGCAATTATCCCTGTTATTTGTCACCTTAATGCCACCATCATTTTGCACTTAACAAAATTAAATTCTTACAAAAAATCAAGCACTTAAAGTCTAATCCGACCACTTATAACTCTCCCACAAGTAGAATGTCACGTGAATTTGTACTATTTTATAATACTTGACACCAACGTAATTTTTAGTAATATTTAATTGGGTTTGAAGGTTGGTGGTTAGATGTACTTTTAGTTTGTAACAACATTTTGTCAATTTTGCGGTTTAACCCACGTTTAGAACACTTAAGCTGCCCATTGCGGTTTATATATTAATAAAAGTATTCGGCTTAAGTAATATCTAACACAAAATACCGCAACACCTATATAATTATTCCGGACATATTTACAAAAATGAGCAAAATGTATTTAAGAACGATAATTTATTTATACTGCTTGCATTAGAATTGAAAATGTAAAGATTATTAGTAAAACACGTCGGCAATAATTTCAATATCAACAAATTTGCTTGACTTTATACTTATACTCGTATTTGCGTTGGAAGACTGCGTAGGATTTATGAAAAAACGACTAGACACCAGACGCATTACATTCGTGCCACCAATAAATAAATTAGCGTATAAATATTGGTTTTGAAGCATGAAATCTATAATTGCTGTTGTCTGTAAGGATGCAGGTGAAATTTTTGGCTTGAGGATAAACCGCATTTGCATAAAAAATATATATTTGTTACAAAACTTGGAATAATTATGAAACAGTATAATTATCATTAATGATGACGCTCTCGAAGTGGTTGTCTGAAAATTATAAGTCATTAGGCATTAAACATGTTTGTAGATAGTTTAAGACGACGTACTGTCTAGTAAAGAATCAAGGCTTCCTGTTTTATGATGCTCCTCAAATCGTCTATCCATTCGAATAAATTCAGCTAAGATTTTTTCTTTGAAGTTCAGAAGGATCAAGTTGTGATTCTTTAATGTCAAGTCATCCAACAATATTTGAATGTTCTATAAATAACGAGTATGCTGTATATATCTAAATGTCACTATACTTTAATCTTACTTTGATAACGGTGGCATCGAAAAAGTTAATTCTGCTTCCATCAATGATAACGGTGACGGTGTATGTGAACTTATCACAAGCTTGTATTATGGTTTCTCTGAGATATTCCGCACACGGGAACATTATATACGGCGTGCTTGGTGTTACAAGCAGGCAGTCGCCACGAGTCTGTACTAGTTTATCGTCTCTGATCTCAATCTTAGGTCTGGCAGTAAAGTATAGCACATACAAAAGATTCACACCTATTCCTATCAGAATGCCATATTCCAGACCAGCGAAGAGAGCAGCAATAAATGTGACGGTGAATGGTATCAAATCAAGTTCTGCAAGTTTAAACATTAATTGCCGCTTAGATGTTAGTGGCATTTCTCATCTTCATACTTTTTGTTCTCCAAAGTGTCGCCATTGCCTCAAACTCAAACAAATAGTACATGCTTACTACTACCACGGCTGCTAAAGTAGCCTTGGGGATGAAGGCAAATGTACTAGTCAAAAAACCCAAAGCTAGAAGGACCATGCCTCCAGTTATAACACCACCAAAAGGTGTTCTTACTCCTGATGCATTGTTTACAGCAGTTCTGGTAAAAGATCCGGTAACTGGCATAGATCCAACAAACGATCCCATCATATTACTTATACCAAGAGCAATTAATTCCTGGGTGGCATCCAGAGTTTTGCCTTTTGCTGTCAAAAAGTACAAGATTTAGTACCTATGGTGAAATGGTTCTGAAATACTTACAAAATGCTTTTCCAATCGCGACACTTTCCAGAATAGCCACAAGCGGTACAAACGCCAGAGAACTTCCAAAATTTGAAAGTATTTTACCAAATTTATATTCAGTGCCATTAAACTGGATGTCAAATGGTGGTGGCTTAAATGGAGGGAGGCCTTTTCCGACTTGATCAATTAAAGTGAATGGGGTTTGCCCATTTTGTTTTAGAATATAAGCTAATGTCGTTCCAATCACTACAATTAGGGCGTTTCTGGCTAAAGACAGCATCCAGATGGCTTTCTTGTTTCTGTTCTGTCTAGCTGTCAGATTGAGATTGCTTTTCAAACTTCCCCACCTTCGCAACTCTGTCATCAACACTAGAATTATAATACTGGTAAAGCCCAATATAGCGTCCCACTTGTTTGTGTTGCCAATATTTTCGATTAAATGCACAACACTTTCTATAAACTCGTTGGCTTTCCCTTTCAGGCCAAAGAGGCCTTTAAATTGGGAACTGGCTATACTGAGAGCTGCTGCGCAAGTGAAGCCAGCTACAACTGGATATGATATAAACTCAACGACAAACCCTTAAAAACAAATACATTGTAATATTGCAATGTTTTTTGTAGCCTGATATGCGACGTACCCAAATGTAACAATCCTAATACGAATATAATACAACCTGACAAGAAAGATAATATAAGAGCGCCACCAGGACCCATTTTTTCGATGTGCGGTTGGGCCATTAAAGCCATGATAGCGGTCGGACCTATGTTAACAGCTTTACAAGAACCAAAAATGCAATACATGAAGCATCCCATAAAGCCACAATACAAGCCATATTCAGGGGCAAGACCTAAAATAGAATTTATTTGTAAGGTCCTCGGAAGAACGGTGGAGCGAGACATACCTGCAACCGATGCATAGGCAATGCCCTGCGGAATTTCTGTTAAACCCACAGTAAATCCAGCCAGGAGATCTTGAGCAAACCAACTTAACCTGTATTGGAGTCCCCAGTCTAAAATCGGTATCTTTCGATACAATATTTGCTTCCATCTTTCCATTCCTGCAACACCCGATCGGTTATTGTTAGTTTTCACCGCTACATAAGCCATTTTATCGTATTAATTTATTGTTGTCGTTGATGCCATAATAGTCACTACTGCAGAAGCTTATTGTAGTTTGGCTTATGTCATGACTGCTATAGAATTACGTTTTCATACGGTTAGCCACGCGACTGATATTTACGTCCAGTTGAAGATAAACAAAATGGAAATACCGCGATATACGTTCGAAACGCCAATAATTTTAACTGTGAGTATCAGTAACGACCTTGGCTATTGTTTGACTCTAATACCCTTGCAAATTCAATTCGTATTATGTACACGGCAAGCACACAACTGCATTTAAACAATTCCACAAAGTTTATTTATTCTTACCCACGAAATTAGTTTGTGGCGTGTTAGTGAAACCTACAGTTCCGGCATGTATCAATCAAATGTCCAATGGTCTCGCCACGCAAACACTAACTACAAATCACCCGTATTTAAACTCATATCATTTAACAATATGTGTACAAACAGAACAATCACAAATCACAGACTGCATGCATCGCGGCTTTGATAGTCGGGATGTGTTCGTACGCATAACGAGCGCACGAAACAATCCGGAATACTTACTATGCTTGTCATTAACATTAGCAGCACTGGTTACATCCTCCCCTCTACCGTCGTTATCATGCATAGTTGAAAATAAATATGCACGTGCTTCTCTCGTAATGTATTTACACTCGCTGAGTGCGACTACGTAGGATACAAATCGGAGTCTACACCGAGACTACGCCGAGATTTGGTAATGACATCAAATACGAACAATGAAAATACCAAATCTTTATAAACACAATGTTCTACTGTGATAGTCTTTATCAAAGCTTTAAAATGAGATTACTCCACTTTAAACTTGACCTGATACTGACTTGAAGATCCAGCATACATTTCCGGGCGAATTGATAATGGACGTACTAATATTATCAATAAGATTTGATGCTGTACATTTAATAATTTATATAATAAAACTGTAAGTTGATATTGTGAATCACAATTATATTAATGAATGATTAAAACCATGAGTGCTATTAGGAGAACAATAACAATTGCTTTATGAATTTATGAAAAGTAAATTAAGTAGTGGCACGTCTAGACATCATATAGGCGTTTTTACAAGTGTTTTATCGCAATGATCGGTGACATTTTTAATGTCAAAAGTAGTATTACTTTGTAATCAACAGATTAGTAGTAATTAGTTTTTTGGTATTTTTAACATTTCTCACAATTATATATACTTGACAGTACTTGTGAGTACTTAAATCCATCACTTAAACTTTGAGCACAAATTCGAAAAATTCTCACCGCATTAACTGATATTTGTAACTGGGTCTAGTACATATATTCAAATTGTATGCAAATCGTGGCAAAACAAGTATTTAGTTTAAATGTTTACGAATAGTGGTATCGTGACGTAATCAACCCAGTAAATAATTTTACCCAGATAATTCAGATTCTCTGCTAACTTGTCTACGAACTCCTTGAAGTATCATTCTCAATTATAACTATTCTACACTAGATACTAAAAATACGTCTCACCTATTTTCGCGAATCGGCTACGCCGGTTTGTAGGCTTAATATTAATAATTGTTAAATCACCGTTATCACTGTTTGTAATAAACATGCACTCCGCGACGTAATCCGATTCTTTGCAAGCAGCAAAAAAATAAATCCTACCCGCACAAGCTGTAACGACTGTTGTACATAAACCTGTAAACCATTTAAACGGTGAAAATATTGAAATGATTACACATATTGGAATTTATTATACGCAATACCTGCAGCATTGTTATTTTGCAAATAATCAGTGTTTTGTTGACAAAAACAAATATTACGTGCTCGAATATTTGAAATGCTTTATGTCGAACTCGGCGATTAAGAAAATTAAATTCAAGTGTAATTACTGTCTTCGGCAATATACAAACATGTAACGCTTGTGCGTGTGTATGTCGTGCTCCCGTCGTCGGTAATAGAATCAAATAGCTATTAATTACTGCTCGGTGCGCACGGTACCAAGCGCCACACGGAGCTGAGGATCCACTAAATAGAAACTGAAAGCAGTAAACACATATTCCGGGATGTGAGAATTAAACCTGCGAAATATGGAAAGTACAAAAACATGCCAAGGATTTCATCCAACCGCTTTCAATATGAGTAAATTAGTATTGAAATTTGAATAGAATTCACGCGGTAATTTTATGTACATGAACTTTATTTTGTGTGAAATAATCGCCTTTGTTTTCGATTAAATTTTAGTTAACCTACATATGCCCCTAGACGTTACGCGATCTAATAGAACTAATCTCTAGTTACTTCATAACATCTTGGCACATGCTCCGGAAAAATGTTAGATAACAGCATGACGCAAATTTGATTATAATTGCAAAATTGAAATAGTTTAAATATTTTTTTCCCTTATCATATTGGTTGTTTCTGAGTTATGCAAGCAATTTTTAGGTCATTGTTGAGTTTACAACCACTGGCTGAATGAAATTCTCTAATATATTCGAAAACCGGTTAAATCTTAATTAAAGTTTCCTCTCCCGAAATACGTAAATTTACAGCAAGCGCAAAAGCGAATGCGCGTTTAGTCCTTGTTTAAAATTAAAGAAATATTATCCCAAAGCGTTGCCCAAAACCGCCCGCTTTTATTGCACTTAATTGTGAATTATTTCAAAATTCATTGCCACTTTGCGAGGCGTTTTCGTTCGTTTTCTTATTTCGGCGCGATTAAGAGAGCGCAAACATTGCTGGCATTCTGCCATTTGCAATTACAATCATTTAAATGCGTAAATTATGTTGAAAATACAGGCAATCTTTACTTTTAAGCGTTTGGGAAACTGTTTTTGTTTAAGCTGCAACAGCCGTCTGGAATTTTGTAACGCATCAAGTTGCAACACCTAAAATCCTAGCTGTCTTGATATTTAGCCTCGACCGAATTAAGATATAATCACCTTTAGGTGTCCCTCCGAGTTTTTCTTTCCATTCGTTAGTGTGAAGGCTCGCAAATCATTTGTAAAAATGCTGGTAAAATTCCATCACGACGCGTCGCAATCACGCGTAAACTTTGAGCATTGCAACAACATAAATAAACGTATTTTATTAACAAACACTTCAGATTTTGCTCGTGCTTTATTTGTAATATACGGTTTTGGATTGCGACATTTGATGCTGCTGCATGTTTGTAATTCAAACCCTTCACAAATATCAGAATAGCAATGTAAACTGTTTCATCTGTGCCCAAATAATTTGTTGACAATTTTTCATCACTTCCACAAACCCTATAGCCGTTTCATGGTGGACATAACCTATCATATCTTCTGTTCTCATATAAAACAATGATATCGCTAAAAATCATTTTTTATGCGACGTCATTAGATAAGCACAATTAACAACCGTTTAGACGTGCGTAGATCGATGTTGGTAATTGGGCGCTTGTAGGTCCATGCAGGGGGCCTTTTATCACGAGCGCATCCTCGAGAATGCGACATGCGGATGGACGGCACACATGCGACCGGCGACTGCAATATCGTGCCGCGTTCGGCTAATCAATTTCGATCTGGCATCTTGCGGATTCTTCCGACGGTCGCGTTTCTACGACTCACGCAACGACGAACGACGCGAGAGCGATTCCAGATGATGCAACCTTAATGGTACGTAAATGCAACAATCGCAGGAGAGCAAGCAAAAGAGCAGAGGCGGACGTACAGAATGTCGAGACTTCGAAACATGCCGAACGAACTAAATTACGATCGATCGCACCTCACGATCTAACCGGCGTGTGCAATCGCGCGGTGATATTA
>JAODGE020000164.1:0-11817 GCA_027574965.2 Ecitophya simulans
AACATTTTAACGTGGGACAATGATACAGTGGTTATTAGTTGATTTAGAGTGAAAACATGTGGTTTGTGGAATTTTGTCGTGGAAAAACAAAGCGAAAATGCGTCAAAATTACTACCAACGTTCGTTTTTTAGTATTTTGAACATAACGATTTTCTCATAAGTTTTAGTTGTAAATTAGGTTTTTTGGTGCTGTATTTTATGCAGGGAATTTTTTCTTTTCATTTGCTAATGAAACATTTTTGAAACTAACCGGAAATGATACAATTAGTCTAAAATTTAAATTTATTCTTTTTAGCCTTTAGAATATTTAGAAATACGAGAAAATGTATATATTTTTTCTAATTTAGTATACATATTCTTTCCGACTAATGAAAAATACGCTTTCTTTCTAAATTAAAAAAAATACTTTTTTTTCAAAAGTTATAGCGTGTTACAGTTTTGACAATAAACTAGAATATGCTACACACGCCCTTTTCAAAACTAAACATCTGTGTTTACAATGCGATTTGAATAAATGTATTGTCGTTTTTATTTATTTCAAGTTTATAGCGAAAAGTAGAATTGCGCTGGTATTTTTCCTATTGCTTTAAGGTAGGGAACAGTAAGAATTATTAACGTTAATGTTTAAACAATAAATTAGCTATTATAAATAAATTGCTCCTAAAAATATTAATAAAAAATTTATTATTCAAATCGAACTGTAAACATCAGAGATATTTTTTTTTGAGAAAAGTGTGTTTTGCATATTTGTGTATATGTTAAAACTTTCAAACGCTGTGTGTTCGGTTTGTTAACTTGAGCCATTGTATGTTCCTATTGCTAATTGGGAAAGTTCAAAGTTTTACTAAATCTACCGTGAAATACGAATTAATTTGCAGGAATTTCCGTTCGAAACGAATTTAAACGATCTAATGACCACTTATCGTTGTGCAAGCGCGTGTTTCTAAACGCCCGACTTTTACGATTTTCCACTTCAAGGCCAACCTTGGGATGTGTCGCTTATTACTTTGATCGTCGATATTGATTATCCGCTTTTCGCGTGCATTAGTTACGGATTGACTAAGCGCGCGTTGCGTAAGCGCGGCAATTTCGATCCGCGGACCTGTGACGCGTTTTACGATGAAAATAAAGTTTATCACGCGCGCGGCGCCGACCCACGCGAAACGCGTACGCCGACTGCAGCCTGTTTGGCTTGTTCGCAGGACGTATTTGTGGTTCGACGAGAAGGGCAAAAAGACGCGCGTCGCCGCGCCCCAGTACATTGATTACGTGATGACGTTCACGCAGAAGACGATCAGCGACGAGAATATATTTCCTACTAAATACGGTACGTCCTACGGGCGCACGACGGATTTCCGACGGGATCTAATCGAGGCGCACGCCTCTATCGTTTCGCAGCTAAAGAGTTTCCGTCGTCGTTCGAATCGATCGTGCGCAAAATCCTGCGGCTGCTGTTCCACGTGGTGGCGCACCTGTACGCGGCGCACTTCAAGGAGGTCGTCCTGCTCGGCCTGCACGCCCACCTCAATCTCACCTTCGTCCACCTGACGGCGCTGCACAATCGCTTCGCGCTCATCGAGCCGAAGGAGACGGAGGTGCTGCGCGACCTCGAGGTCGCGCTGCGCCTCACGGAGGACAGCGCGGCGACGACGGCGGCGGCGGCCGGCGCGCCGGAGCACGCGGGCGCCGCCGACGGCGAGTCGATAGAGGCCGGCGTCGAGGCGCTCGACGCCAGGGCGGGCGATCCGGCCGCCGGCAGGAGCGCTTCGTAAGAACGCCGTCGCGGCGGAATCCAACTGGATGCCCGACGACGCGTCCGTGGAAACGTTATCCGTTATCCTATCTAGCATTTTATCCATTTTGCGAACGAGCGAGCGAGAGAGGCATGTGATTTTCCAAGACATATTAGTGACTTGTTTAATTTTTAGCGCTACCAATTTTTAATTTATTGTTTTACCTCTTTGTTCTCTTTCCTCTTGTCTTCTGTGAGTTGCGCGCGCGCCGCGTCGCATTTTTATTTTGTTTTGTACATATAGAATCGAAAACGTTTCGGTGGAGTCGACTTGGACGGGGACGCGCGTGGTGATCGTGTACTTACGCGCGAACGAGCACAGACACATTACACAGGGTGCACCGGTTTGCAGTAGTATTTTCGTAGTCTTCGAGAGAGTCCTTCGACGGCGGGCGAGAGTTTAGTTGATTAGTCTTTAAAGTTCCCAGCGCGAAGTTTCCTACGTTAGTGCTGTTTACTGTTGCAATGTTAGTTTCTATTTCGTCGAGGCGCGTAGAGGTGAAAACCCTAGAAGCTAACCAAATCAGAAATGATACGTCGAAACAGAGTCGCGTGTATAGAGATACCTATTTTCAATTAGAACAAGACCTGATTATATATTAAATATTCCTACTAGATACTTTACTACTAGCGAGTTGCGAACGCCGCGCCAATGAAAAAAATAAAATAAAAATAAAACAAAAGTGAAGACTTAAAACTGCATACGTCTGACATGTGATTGAGTAACTTATAGAGAATACTGAGCGAGCCGTCGCGAGCGATACGAAAGCGCCTCTTATTTTTCTTGTTGTACAGTGTTGACTTGTAATTTGTACATTCTTCTCGATTGATATACAGACATATTATATATCGGAGAAGTGGAGACGCGCGAGGGCGAATTATCACACTCTATAATGTTGAACGGGGAGCGGCGAGAGATATTGTCAAATGGATTAGTTTGTTATTCGATTAGGGGACGTTCGGTGGTGTTCGGAGAGAGAGATGAAATTATTTAAACACACAACCAGCCGCAGATAGATACTATGTATAAGCATATTATAGAAGAAAAACGCATTGTTGATGAAATTTAAAAATAAAATCACTCATAATGTTACTTAAAACAGAGATTGTAGGGAATTATTCTTCTCGTTGGTAATTTGATGTTTTCTTGTGTTTCTGCAGAAGGGAAATTGTCACCTGTGTGATGTTTGGTGACGAAAGCATGTATCAAAATGGCCGCCTATGCTTGCAATACATTTTGATGTTTTCTTATAGCATAAGCTTACCTTTTTGGCACTGATTATCCAAATTATTAACATTTCGTTTTCTTGCTTGTTTCTGAAAGCAAATCTGCCGTTGTTTTAGAATATTATCAAGATCAATATTCAATATCGGAAATATGACCTGAAATACCCGGAAACAAGTCAAAGTCAACAAAAATCACATTTATTTCAATTGACTGTTATAAATCTTGATGTATCCTTGGTCCCTTTTTCAATGCCCTCTTCTTTTTCCGCTTCCCCTCTTTTTGCCGCTCCTCCGTGGCCTTTCTGTACGGGTTGACATAGTTCGGTTGCCGTTCAACGTGATTCAACTCCTGGCTCGCCAAGGACAGCAACCGAATCGTGCCTTTGTCTAGCAGATAGCGCACTTGATTCGCGAACGCGACGCTCCACTGCAGCAGAATGTCCCAGTTGTTGTTCATCTTTAGCACCGACGTCGATACGTCCGGCAGGCGCACGACGACTTCGGCGAACAGCGCGGCGTTCTCGAGTATGCTCGACAGCGTGTCCTTCGTGTCGTCGTCGCGCGGAAACTCCGTGATGCCGGGCACGAAGCCGGACGCTTCGATGCGCGCGCGGCTGTTTTGTATCACAGTGAAGACGCGCTCGGCCATCAGGATGACCATTTGGTGCTGCTTCTCGTAGCTGGCGACGCGTTGCAGGGCGCGCACCGCTTCGAAGTGTTCGACGCGTCGCCGCTTGAACAATTGCATGTCTGAGGACGGGTCGAAACGTGTGAACGTTAGGCCAGGTACGAGCTAGTGCGGCATGCTTACACAATTCTTCGGCGACGTTCGGTCTGTCGTCGTTGTCGGCCTGCGCGTGAATGTTAGCGGCGTGCAGGACGAGCAGCCAGAGCACAGCGCGCTTCTTCATGCTTGGAATGTTTGAAAGTTTGGCGCTGCGAACTGTCGCGCAGAAACGTTTTGAGGTTAGAACGTTAAGGCTGCGCCGCGCGTGAACCAGCGAACCGCACGCGTCGAACGCCCGTGCGTTTTTACGATTATTCTCGTGTGCATTCTTCACGGGGCTTCGCGACGAATTGGGCCGGGTATTATTTAAACGACGTCGGCGTCGCATTATCGATTTTCCTCGCGTCGGAGCCACGCGACATTGGAATAATGCGTTTTTACTATATTAAACTACAAATGCGCAGAGTCGTTAAGCCCCACGCGACACATTCGATATTAGCATCGCAAGGGTGCGCGCAAGGTTGCGACGGGGGCAAGCGATGCGGATAATGCGTAGCGGGCATGTTCGTACGTAATAACAGTAAAAACGCGCGCGTATCTCGCGCCGCCGACAAGCTTGCAACTTTTCTACGAGATTTTCTAATGTTTGCGCCGCCGTGCGCATGTGTGCTTCCGGCATATTAGGCTGGTGAAACTAACGCAGGGAAATTAGAATAATGTCGTTCATAATGTAGTTAGGAAAATACTCATGTCAGGACTATAAGTTCGCATGAGTAATGTGGACATTAAAGAAAAACCAATATTTGGTGTTGCTTTATTACGACTATAAGTTTTATGCGACTTATCTACAAAATCAGTTGAAACTTTTGCGACAGAGTTCTTTCGACTTTGGCAAGCGCTGTAGTTGAATTTGCCCCCGATGTGCACTACCAAAGTTGGCCAGCAGTACCTTTAGTTCTAGTTGCGTTAGCCGTGCGAGTTTCACTTCTTATTGTAGCGAAAAACTTGTGCACTCGTCGTTGGTGAATTTCCGCGAGGCGCACATTAAAATTGCTTTCGAACATGGCCATGGATTTCGATTTTCGTTTTTGACTATTCAAGTTGCCTTGTAAGTCTTCTGCTGCATAAAATGTACATTGTTACATTCCATTTTTGGAAAATGTGACAAAGGGTACCTCTTTGCACTTTTGTCAAAAATGCCAAATTCTAAAAATCCAAATAAACTAGCTTAATCGGCCCAGAATTGAACGTAGATTCGAATGCCACAAACCAATTTTGCCTAGTGTTAATATTTGTTAACTAGCGCATTCGACACATTTAACATTGCATTCCATTTTTGGCAAATGTGAGAAGGGGTACCTCTTTGCACTTTTGTCAAAAATGGCAAATTCTAAAAATCCAAATAAACTAGCTTAATCGGCCCAGAATTGAACGTAGATTCGAAAAGCACGAACCAATATTTCTTAGCGTAAATCTTTTTCTGAGATATTACGCGGCTAAAGAAACAAGGAAACCTACAAGATATAACGTATCTGCTCATGGGGCGTTTTGGAGAAAATTCTTGTTGAAGGGAAAGTAATCGGTAAGTCAGGTAAGCACCAACCAAATTTTTTACACTACAAAAAAAAGTTATTACCGAAGGATTGCAATCATAAGGATGAATAAAACGAATAATATATGGACAAATGATTCATTTATTGTAATATTTCCATGACATTATGAATACAAGCACAAAAACGTGTTATCGTCGCTGCCGTTCGCATATTCTCGTTTCATCCAAATTAAAAACATATTTAAAAAAAAAAACAATACAAAGGAAAAACTATTGAACAGAAAGAAAAATGAAGAATACATCCAAGATCCCAACTATTAATTATAATTACAGAGTGCGCCTTTTCATTCCCAGAAAATCAATTGAGCGGGAACAAAATAAATAAATAAAAAATTAACAAATAGTCAATATTATATCGTGTTCATCGTTATGCAGCGAGATAATTAGATATACAATATGAACGGCGCTTAATGCAGTCTAAACATAGTTTCGGAAGTAAACTAAAAACAATCAATTCGGATCCTCGCCTGCTTTCGCGATCGCTCCGCGTCCTTCTTGCATCTTCGCAGCAATTCTGTGGCGCGAAACAAGTAGAAAACGTTTCGTACAATGCGTTTTACATTTCCGAGGGTTTGCAAGCATATTCGAGAAGTAACCGATGGTCGTCGACGGTCGTCGCCGAGCGCACGTGTCGCATCAAAACGTCTAACATTTTCACTAGGCATTAGTTTATATATTTTAAATGTTTATCAACGACTCTCATTAAATTCTAATTAATAGTATAATAATAATTGATATAATACTGCATATACTTTTGTCAATTGCGAAGTGCGCTCCTAGCGGCGTCCGTCGATCGGCCGCGAGTTGTGAAAAAACTATAAACAATTCCGTACATAAGGTAAATTTAAATTACAATTACAATCACAGTAAGATGTACCGTCCAACGAAAAATAATCAAGAGCCTTGCCGAAAGTCAAAATTTGCAATTCAGCTCGCGGTGTATGTGTGTGTGTGTGTTTGAGAAAGAAATCGATGTCGAATGAAGAGATGAACTTGTTGCTGTTTTGTTGTCGTTTTCATTGTTTTTCTCTTGTGTACGCACGTTATTTGCTTCTCTGCATTCACTCACGCTTAACTTAATAGGTTTATGCTTACCGCTAACGCTTAACTTAACTAACCTGCCTTAAAATACGAATTAATGCATCATACAGCATGCGCGATCGACGTTCGGACAATCTGACAGACGTCTCGCAACTTGAAAGAGCGCATTGCGCATCGCTGCCGAGAATTCGTCCAGACAAGCGCGCGACTCACATGCGCACCTCGCCAAGTGTCCGAGTTAGAGCTAGGTTTACAATTTATGTTTAACTTTATAATCTATCAGTCCTTTTTGTTGTCAAAATGTCAATTCATTTCAAATCTAGCTGTTTCAGAGTCGAAAGTAATGCAACTCAACGATTACAAAAATCTAATATACAAGACAAACGCCTCGATGTCGGAAGCGCACAAGCGCCCTTCGCGTCGACGATTAGAAGGCTGACAATTGAAGAGCGAACTCGGTGCAATTTTCACAAATGCTCGCCACAAAATTACACCGACTTCGCCATCGAACCAATCGTTTGCCGTAAAGTCGCTCCTTTGTAACTATCGTTTGCTCTTGTATAGTAATCCGTGTTCGCTTTGAAACGTTTGTTTTGCGTTAATGAGGAACTTTTAATTTCTTGCGTTCTAACTGTATATTACTTATCGTACGTTGCAATTAATCTTAAACGTTTTAGCTTTTTTAGTATATTGTGAATAATTGTATATAGAGTGTAAGGGTAAAGAGCAAGCTTGATTCTCGCTTCGCCGTCTTCGAAAAAATGTTCGTCGCGTCGTTCCGAATCCGTCGGCTTTCGAATTAAATGCGTCCCGCGTTTCGTAACTGCAATTGCCTACGATGCCTACAAACGAGTTAAGTAAAACCAATTTCCCTACCGAATCGACGTCTCGCCGCCCTCGCGACGAGATCCAGATTCGCGCCATTAAAGTTAAATATCACACAAAACGTTTCGCCGGTCGTCGCGCGAAAGAAACTCTTCCGACGCGATTACCCACACGTCGTCACAAACGCAATGTCGGCGCAAGTCAATCAAGTATTACTCAAGTTTCGTTTAGTTATTCGCAATTAAGTTTCAGTCTGTCGCGCCTGCTTTTCCAGTACATCGATCCGTGTCGTCGATTCCAAACGAGTTACAGCTTAAATGCGAACATTTCTCCGCAGCGTCCGCGAAGCCGCGCGCAAAATGGTATGTACAACGTCTGCGCGTTAAGTATATAAAAAAGAAAACACGTCGAGTGCGGATTTGCGCCAAATCCAAGCAAATGTAAAAACGTCCGCTAGCGTCTAACGAAAACAACCGATGCAAGATTGTACGAAACATTCCAAATCTGTTTGCCCTCTTCGCCAGCTCGAAGGATACCGTCGCTTTCGACGACGCGCCCAGCATCGAACACGGAAGCCGCAAGCATTGCCCACTTCGGGGTTCGATGCGACCAGCAAGCGCGTCGTGCGAAGCGAAACCGGTAAACATTAATAACGTAACTATGCAGCTAGTAGTTTACACATTATGTATAAATATATTCATTCAATTTTACTAAAAGAGGCGTCGCATCGCCCTCGGGATCTTCGGCAAGAATTTAGAGCTCCGCAACCGAAATGATCGATCCGAATGCGCATCGCGCGCACAAGTAACGAAAGAACAAAAATATATATATATTTATGCATTTTAGAAACGCGATCATTAATATCAAATATACCGATCGAATACGTATACCGTTTTCACGTCCCGCCCCGGTTTCGCAAAGAAAGTCCGTGCGACGTTCGCGACCGAAAGCGTCGCGCCTAGAAATTTCGCGTGCGTCAAAATGTTCCGTCCGATGCACGCTCGAAAAAAAAAAACCCACCCGACCTAAAACTCGCTCGCACTCAGCAGACGCACGCAACTCAAGATCCGCCACAAATGCGCTCGCCGCCTTACAGCTAGATAGTTTCAGTTAGCCTACTAGTTGTATGACGATAATTGTTTATCCGTAATAGTAAATAAATCTATCAAATATGTACAATAATAATTAATAACTAAAATATAAAAAAAGGAACAAAAACGTTGCGCTGGCGACGTCGCCGACACAACGACGTCTGCCGCGCACGTCGTCGAATAGTGAATAGTGTGTGAATAATTAGAAAAATTCTTAATCCTTACAATAATAATAAACACTTCTCATGAATAATAATAATAATATTAGAATAATACGACAACGATACTCTTTCGTCAATATAAATATGTTTTTGGCGTTTCCAATAATTTTCTTCTAATCTTCTAGTCTTTATCATTTTGTGTGAGTGGTTGTTCCCAAAGTAAACGCAAACTAATCGCCCGCCTTTGCATCCTGCACCGTTCAGAAGAAAGATTAAAAGAAACTTTCGGCATTTTTAAGTAACGTAACGTAACAAAAAAAATAATAATAATAATTAACGTAAACAGCGTTTCGTGTGTTGTTGCTTCCTTGCTTATCGTTCTTCGCCGTTGATATTTCTCGCGCTATTGCTTTCGTTTGCTCCGTAGTGGTCATTGAAACGTCCTAAAAAAGATTGGAATTTGAATCGTAGCAGCTCTGCCGGCCATCGAGAAAGAAAACCAGTGGGTGCGTGTGTGTGTCTCCGTGTGTGGGTGTGCTTAATTATGTCGCTCGTATAAAAAAGAGGCGTCGGGCGCGCGCGTGCCGATCGGCAATCACGAGAGCGCCGCCTGCTTGCCGACGATGACGCCGGGCCGCGACTGCTGCTGGTGCTGTATGCTCGCCGGCGTGTGATGGTACTCGACGAAGGGCTGCGCCAGCTCGACCTTGACGGTCTCGCCGGCGGCCGTCCGCGTCGTGATCAGCGCCAGCGGCACCTCCTGCGTCTGCGGCTCGTCGTTGAACATGTGGTCGCCCTCCAGGTGGCGGATGGCCTCGACGATCGTCTCGAGATTCTGGCGCGACGTGTTCGGCACGAAGATGCGCGTCTGGCCGTCGGCGTCGGCGCACTCGCGATTCGGCGACGGCAGCCGCTCGACCTCGACCTTCGGCTCGGCCTTGATGGCCGCCTCCAGCACGCTGGGCAGGCGCGCCTCGCCCGGCGGCGACGGCGGCGTCGGGCTGGAGCTGCGCGAGTTGATCGGCGAACAGACGACCGTCTGCGTGTGCCCGACCGGCGGCACGCTCTCCGGCCCGACGATCTGCAGCGCGATGTCGTCCTGCTCCTCCACGTGGTAGATTTGCGCCTGATACAGCTGCGACTCGAGCTGGTGCTGCGCCTCCTCCGCCTGCAGGCGCAGCTGGCGTTCGTGCTCGAGGGCGAGCTGCAGCTCGGCGATCTTGTCGGCGCCGCTCGCGCCGCCCATCTCCGGCGACATGGAGCCGAGGCCCTCGTCGGACGACTCGGATATCGCCGAGAGGATCACCGCCTCGGTCTTGCGCTTCTTCGGCGGCAACTCGCCGCCCTCGTGCTGGTGGACGAGACGCTTCAGGTGGCAGTTCTGCGACAACAGCACGGTCTTCTCTTGCTCCAGCGAGTAGATGTACTCGGCGGTTTGTTGAAGAATTGCAGCCTGCAATGCAACGAAAACAGGCGTTAGAAATTTCGCCGAAAATCTTCCAGGTGTTTGCGCACAAAGCGCAAACGAAGGAAGGCTAACAAAAAGAAACGCTCCCGTTGCGAGATTTATTGCTCGTGGCGGTGGCGACTCCCAGGTAGCTACATAAATCAGCGGAATTTCGCCAAAAAAAAATCCACCTGGCCACTCCGCCGATAGCGCAAGTCCGCTCGTGAGAAACCAAACCCAACGATGCAGATTGAAATCGGCCAAGAAGAAAGTTCTTTGTTCGCGCGCGCCGCACGCATATATGCATGCAATATGGATGCAAGGCGCGGGAAAGGCGCACGACGGAAGAACAAAGAGCGGCAGCGGCGGCGGCGGCGCGCAATGAGATAATTTCGTGACGGCGTTGCGCCGCGCCGCGAAGAGAAAAAAAAAACTGGTAAGGTGAGTCCGTTCTATAAATAGCATCGCGCGCGGCCGCGGCCCGCGCGCTCACATCCTGTGCGCCGCTCTGCGATGCATCACAATACGTGCGCGCGCCGCGAGAGGAAGCGCTCGCGGGCGGCGAGACGACGACGACTGGCCGGCCGAGAGACGCGCGCAGCGCGCGCGTTTCGAATTACGAGCTGCGTGCATCACAAAGCCCGTCCGTGCGGTGGCGCCATCTGGCGCGGCCGACGTCGGAATGTCGAACTAAAACCACGCGCGCTTCGCTAACGTACGAATCCCACAACCGTCTCTATGAAAATTATGAAAATAGACGGAAAAAAACTCATAAATACAGTAAATACAGCGAGAAGTCCATCAAAGACATTCTCGCGAATGATGCGAAATAAGCGAATTCGCGAAACATAAAATTAACGAAAAGCGATATTTGCGCGGCGTAATTGCAGCGGCGCCGCGCGCGAAATTGATCGCGAAAACATGAATCGCGGCGAAACAGCTGACGCCTGGCGCGCACCAGCGCCAGCAGGGCGGGGTGCGGCGGCGGAGCAAGAGGCCGGGCAACGCCGGCGATAGTGAGCCTCTCCGGCGCGCGCATGCGCCGGGCCGGCCGACCAGGTGGCGCCGGCACGACGTCCAAGGTTAGAGCGCCGGGCGCCCGACCGATGTGCCGAACGCCGCGCGCCTCGCGCGCTCCGCGACGGCAAAACGAAAATTAGAAACGATTATCGGCGCGAAAATAACCCGCCCGAATCGAACGGCATGAATCACGGCCGACTTGCGATCTCTCGCCGATCGTCCGCTCGCACATGCTCTACATTAAAAAATTAAAAAATTTAAAAAAAAAATTAAAAAAAAAAATTAAAAACGTCGGCTGAGCACGCTTTGATCAGCTGGAGGAAGAAGCGCATTTAAACTTATGAAACATTTCGTCGCTCCTCCACCTTTGCGCATCTCGCATCGAACAAATCTAATTCGAAAAGAACGAGACTTTTCGCGAAAACGCTTCGAGTGGGAGTAATTCACGAGGCGGAAATTGATGAAACGCAGTTCGCTGCGCCCGCCCCGCTGCAGCCGGCGCGCGAGTATTGATCCGCCCGACCTCGACTCGACGCGCGCCCGCCCCGCGCCCGCCCGCAATGTACTACGTAGTACACTACGCGACCGCGCCGAGCCGAAGGGTGTCGGCGGGCGGCGGCGCGCGACGCCGACGCATCGCGTCTTGTACGGGCATCGTCCGCGCCGCGCGACGAGAGAGAGTGAGAGGGGGGCAGAAAGAGAACGAGAGGGAAGTCGTCGAGGAGAGCGCATTGTGTGTGCCAGCGTACGTTCGCGTTACGTCACGCCAACGTCGACGAATCAGCTGCTGGGCGTGGCGGCGACCCTTAGTTGCGCACGTCGCCGTTCAGAGGGCGCCAGTAGTCGCCGCCCGACACCGACAACATAATTTTCA
>JAODGE020000165.1:0-10789 GCA_027574965.2 Ecitophya simulans
AAAAAAACGAAAAATAACCGCGCGACGCGTAAATAAAGCAGACTACCTACCGGACGGGCGGGGCGCAACGCGAGCAAAGGGTAATTTCGCCCGCTCTCGCTCGCTTTCGCTTCCTTCGACGGCGGCGGCGGCGGCGGCGGCCGCCTGCGTTTTATAAATTATTTTCAAATCATAAACCGGATTATACGAGCGTCGAGCGTGGGCGGGCGACTTTTATGCGGACGTTTACGACCTTTTGAGAATATTTAATGCTGACTTGATTTAGTCGTGTCCTCGGGGGTACGATACCGATGACTTTTTCGTTATTCATTTCCTGGTGCGACGTTGCGCGTTGTGTGTGTGTGTGTTTTTGTTTAATTTTTGAGCGTGGATTGTTTAGCGAATCGTCCGGAGTTTAGATTTAAATAGGTGCGCAAATATTGCCGCAGCGCATCGATTTATTAAGCAAACCTAATCTGGCCGGCACGCAACTGTCCCGGGAGGGGCGGCGGCTTTTCCTCGTCGGATTCGCCTCGGCGACGCTCTTTTCTCGCTTTTGTCTGTGACGCGCACACGTCGCCCGGCTAATTTGCGAAANCGAAACGAAAATTGCGTTTTAACATTTACGCGGGGTCAGGGGGTCGGTCGGTCGGTCGGGTTGGGCGTGGTCCGCGTTCGGTCTTCGGCGTGTGCTTAACATTACGTACGTTGGCTTATTGACCTGGGGCGCAATCCGTGCCGCGTGCAGGAAGCGTGGCATGCGCCGTAATTCTGGGCCGGGCCCCCAGCACGAAGGGAAAATATTTACGCAAAACGCCCGCCTCGCGCTTGATCGATACTACTCCTCGGACGCGTCGGCGTCGCGCAAATTAAAAACTATTTAACGCGTTTCGGTGCGCGAAAAACGTATATCGGCGCCGAATGGAAAGCAAACGCCCGCCATAATGCCCGCTCGTTTCGGCGCGGCGGCGGTCGCGCACCGTGCGGCCGTAAAGTTTGATTATAACATTTCGGTTTTTATTTATGCCGGCTTTATGTAAATCGCCGGCACTTAATAGCGCGCCGGGCGGCGCGACGCCGCCGACGTTTCATTTACGTATTACACTTGCAAATGCCGGCGGCGGGCGGCGCGGCGCGCTTCTTCGGGCGCGAGTTTCCGACACGAACCGCCGCATCCACGCGTCGTTAATTTATGCCGCACACATGCGCGCCAAGTTGCGCGAAGAAAAACCCGTTAATTTAGCGGCAATTTGTCGTCGCGGCGGCGGCGGCGGCGGCGGACGGAATTAAGAAGAATATCACTTTCGGGCGATTATGTGGTGCGAAACTCGCGAGCAGTCGCCTCTCTTAACAACCGCGCGCCGCATTCGATTCAATATCGTTTGGCAGCGTTCCCGCGTTTTCATGAATATTCCGCGCATAAGCTCCGCCCAGCGGATATTAATTATTTCTTTACGTTCCTCGCCATGCGACTTTACGGCTTTTTCGAAATTAACGACTCCGCGAACGAGTTTTTCCTGCCGCGCTAAAAATATCGACGCCCGGCGCCTCCGCACTTCGGCCAGATCGCATTCTCCGCATCCGAAACGGACTTTTCGTCCGCGTCCAATTTAAAATTTAGAATTATTGCGGCGCGCGAAGTTTGGGCGAACGCTTGTCCGGAAGCATTTTACTCACCGGAGCGCCCGGGAAGCCTCGGGCGGCGGCGGCGGCGGCGGCGATCGCAGGCTCTTCGCGCGCGCGCTCGATTCGGAAGTTTTGTCAGGCCGTGGATTATCGAAAATTTATTACGGCACTCTCGTTTATAACAACGCTTACTTAACGCTTTCTCGCTCGCCGCCGACGCCGACGGCGGGTATGCAAATGCGGCGCGTCGATTTTTTATCGCGACGAATCTACCTTTTACTATTGCCATGGACGTGTCTTATTCGGGGCGGCGGAGGCGGCGGAGGCGGCGGGCGGGCGGGGCAATTAAAGCCGCGGCGCGCGATTTAAATAAACTAATATTTCAGCGCAACGGAGACGGCGGTGCAGCGGCGCGCGCGCGTCGCAAACGTCAGCGGCAGCGCGAGGCAGTAATTTTAATCGTCCCCTATTTGCGTTATAGTTTTATGGCGGGGGCGGGGGCGGGATGCGCGACGCGATCGCGGCCCGCGCGCGCGCACGTACGAATGTTGTGCGGACGTGAATTTACGAACGCGCGTATAATATAAATTTCGGCCTCGCCGCCGCCGCCGCCGCCGCCGTCTCGCTCCCGCTTCGTCCCGTCGCTCTATCTGGTTCGCCCATTTTTCTCGTCCGTTTTGTTGCCCGTTCTCGTTCTCTCTCTCTCTCTTTCTCCGCCTTCCTCGCGCTGCTGCCGGTTTGGCTCGGCGGCTGCGGGAAATTTAATCGGATTCTAAATTACGTCCATCCGGACAATTCCAGTCCGAACGAATCCTTTTCCTTGCATTTCACAGTGCGTTGCTCATTGTTTTCCCGCCGTTTTTTCTTCGCGCTCGGATGCGTTCGGGTTGCGTCCGCAGAGTCGGACCTCACCTGCGCGCCGCCGCCGCCGCGGAACCAAATACGTTCGTGGCGATAAATTTGCGCGCTTTTGTTCTTGCCGTCGTTGCGCGATTCGTTCGCGCAGAAGTTTCCGCAATTACACGCGCGCATATTTTTGCTGTTTTGCCCATTTCCCATAGAGTGCGGCCCTGCGCGCTCCACTCAACTTTGTTACTTCCCGCGGCGCGCTGTAAATTTGCAGAAAACAAAAAGCGCGAGAACGAAAACAAGTTCAATTAGGATTTAAAGAGCGGCGTGGGGGCGGCGGCGGCGGGTGCGGCGCGGTTGCGCACCTTCGGCGCGGCGGTCGCGGATTCGGAAAGTCGAAGTTGGCCGAAGTTGCGGACGACACCGCACGACGCGCGCTGCGAAAAGAGCAAAAGTTTAACGAACGCGCGCGGTTGTTTGCCGAGAGCGAACGTTCGAATGGGTTTCGAGCGCCCTGTATGCGTGCACGGGCGGAAATCTCAAATGGCGCACTCTGGCCGAACATCAAACTTCACTAAAGTTGTCCTTGCATTTAGCACCGACGCGGCGCGCTCCAATCCTCAGGTGAAACATATTTCAATTAACTTAATGACGAGCGCGACGCGCTCGCAAACATTTAGCCGCCCGCCGCGAACTTGAGACATGTACCGCGCGCGCGACTATTCCTTTTCGGCGCGCTCGGCCGATTTCGAATTGACCGCGCGCGCGCGCACACACACGCACGAGAGCCGCCCCTCGACGCCGAGCCCGGCCCGATCTCGCATAACGATTGCGCGCCAAGTCAAGCTTGTTAATTTAATTAAGACGCGCGCGTTGACGCCGCGGGCGCGGCGCGCATTATTCGGTCGATGCCGGCGCGCCGGATGCGACGGCCAGTTTGGACATGATGCATTTTCTAACCAGTTTGCAGCGAGGCGGGCGCGCCGGGCAAAACTATACAGCGTCGGCATTCGTTGCGATTGGCAAACTCAATTTCGCGCATTGCCTATAGCCGAGGCCGCATTCGCGCTATTGTCATTGCGCGCGCCGTCGAGTGCAATTTTGCGTCGCGCGGCGGTAATTCAAATTTGAGCGTCTTGATCGCGCCGCCGCGCGTAACCCGAGAGCCGGCTCGGCGCGCTTCGTTAAGCGAGACGCGTCGACGCGACCGACGATGACGCGCACGTCGTGTGCGACGCCGACGCGTCTGCGTTAATGGCTTTCCGGCAGGCGTCATTTATTATTTCGCTATCTGCGTACGCGGCGAAGTTGGCGAATAATGCGCCGTTAGTATGCCGGCGCGTCCGAAGGCGGCGAAAAACTTATTTAATTAAAAAGTTATTTTCTTCGCGCGTCCGCTCGGCCGCCAAATCTCGACGCGTTTCGCGCTTCGACGCGCCGCGCCTCGTCGACACATTACGCATTACTCATTATTCATTGCGCGTTGGTCGCGTGGCGCGTCGCAAACGATGGCGCGCTGACGCGAATAGTTTCGAGTCCGGGAAAGGTTCCGTCGCCGTGGTAGATTTGCTCCGAAAAAATCGCAAATCCCCTCCTTTGAATAATGGCAAAGTAACGAATGTCTGCCATTTTTCGAAGGATTCCCGGCGCGGCGGAGTTATGTGCGCCGAGGGCTTACCTTGATGTCCTTTTGATGGGCGCCGGCGACGACGCTCGACGACGCCGCGGACGGTCGAAAAACGGAGAGCGTCGCTTTGATGTTCGCCGGGCGGCGCGCGACCCACATCGCCGCCGCCGGCGCCCGCCCGGAGGCGGTTCGCGGCGACGAAGACTGATCGAGGTGCGCCACGAGGTGCCGAGAGACGCGCGGCGCAACCGCCGTCACGCACACACCCACGCACGTACCTGCACGCGGTCGATTGCTCGCCGCGTGCCGAAATGAGAATATTTCGTTTGCTTTTTGCATAAAAACGCCGCCGCGCATATTTGCATGTCATTTGCTTAATTCGCTTATTTCGCATTCTTATTCCGGGCGCGATTTCGTTTTCATTTGGCAATTCTCGGCGCATCTGCGGATAAACGCATTCGGCTGCATTATCATTTCTCGTTTCGACGGCGAGCGATGGTCGGGGAAGAAGAGTCGCCGCCGCCTCCACCGCCGCCACTGGAGATGTTGGCTGGATGCCTGTTCGGCGGTGCCGAATTGTGGGTCGCGTCTCGCCCGGATTTGCTGCAATGCGACGGCCCCGGAAGCTCCTTTTTGCTTCTCTCCTCTCGGCTATTACTTCGTCGTCGGCGTCGTCGTCGTCTCGCCCGCCGCCGCCGCCGCCGCCGCCACGCTCGGCGACCATCTCGCCGGTCGTCTAGTACATCACGGCATGCGCGCACCTACGACGGGCGCGCGCCGTTCTCGCGTACTTGCACGCGTCGCGCCGTCTGCCGCCTCATTTATTCCTCTTCCATCACGCCGCTCGGCGCGACCGGCGGCCAACTCGAGTTTTTCGCCTCGCGCGCCCCACCACCCGAATCACGCGTCAACTTTTCGGTGCCGACGGCTGCGGCGGCGGCGGCGGCGACAGCGACGGCATTGTTTCACCCGTTCCGGCTTTTTGCGCTCACACTCGTTCGAGCGGCGCACGTGCCGACGTCAGGGCGGGCAATTAATAATTCGCGGCGGCGGGAGGGGCGAAATTAACGCGCGCGAGAAACGAATCGCGACGCGCAAAAACCGCCCAATTTACAATGCGCGCTCTCGATCGCACCGGAGCGCGCGCTAATCGTAAATATTTCGGCCGGCGTCGCGGGCGAGCGCGCTAACACACTGCGGCGCGACGGCGGCGGCTTTTTGCTCGTTACCGGCGTGTCGTCGGAAAGTTTGCTGCGCGAGCGGCGGCAGCAGTCATTACGCTCGGCGCGTAAAATAAAGGCAGCACAAAAGACGCAAAAAAAACCGCACGCGGCGCGCACGACCGACCCGCGCGAAATTTCCATCTCGGCGTACTTCATTACAACGTACAAATATTGATTCTGGCTCTTCGCGAGCGCCCCTCCCCCCGCCAGTGCAAATAAATCTACACGTGGTTGTCGCGCGCGTCCGAAAAATCTTCCTCGTCGCTTCGCGTCGAGTTGGCGAATTAGCGTTGGCGTGAATCGGACGACGGATCGAAAACGCGCGCCCCCGCGACCATGTCTATTGCCGTCTTTCGCGCGACGACGTCACGTGATCCCATTACCGCGCCCGCCGATCCGGGCGGCGGCTATCGCGACGACGCATCGGAACAATGGGCGAAGGTGCGGCCAAGAATTATGGTGATTAGATGACACCTGCGCTCGTACATCACGCGCTCGCGTGGCCCGCTACGCGATTCGGCGTCGCGTCGAGATTTATGCGGCGGCGGCGGCGTCGATTCGCCGAAATGTAGATGCTTCGGCCGGTCGAAGGAAGAATCCTCGAGGCGCGTTATCTGCTGCGCCGGCGGTTGGAGGGAGGGTGGTGGAAGGGAATTTTCACGGTCAGGACCTCTCCCTATCCGAACGCACTTATCTATCGCGCAGCGAAGGATCTCGGTCGAAGAGGGTGCCGCCGAGAAATCTCCTCTTTTCTCTCTCTCGCGCGCGCCGTGTTTATACGAGGGCCGAGCGCGAGAGTCGTCTCTCCGTCGTTTGAAGGAGTCTCAATTTTATGAATTAGTGTTCGAGACCCTTTCGGAGTGGATTCGGCATTTCCTTCCGCGTGCGGGGAGAAAGAAGTGGATGCGCCGCCGCCGCTTGCGTTATTTATGTCGTTCGATTCCAGCGACAGTCGCGTTCTGTTTTTCCTTCCAGCGCGCGCGACCTCCTGTCGGACCGGCGCCGCCGCCGCCGCCGCCCGCGCAACGCGCCACGAAAGTTTCGTCGTCGTCGGCGTTCGTGCAATTTCACCAATTGTATTGGCTCTCGTCTTACTTCAAACGTTCGCGAGACACGAGCCTTTGCGATAGCAATTCGCTCGGCCATTAATAATGCATGCGGGCGACCGATTTTCGGCATTATTTCATTTCGACTATGATGGCCCGCATGGCACACGATTTTCAGCGCCGCCCCGACGCCGCTCGGTCGGAAAAGCCTTCCGCGCTGCGCCACCTGTCGGTACCGGCCCCGCCGCCGCCGCCGCTATATCTGCTCGCGTCGTCTTCGTCTCGGCGCTGAGTAATTCGCGTTTTATTATCGGGCGGCATTAGTAAATGCACTCGTCGGGGCCGTCGTAACGCCACCTTTTAGTGCGCGTCCTCGACGGGCGTTTTATAACTTTTCGGGTTTGATGCGCTCGTTTCGCTCATTTAATCAGCGAGACGTTTTCATTGCCGGCTAATTGGTTGTTCTTCGCGTCCGAAATGTTCGCGCACGAAGCGATACACGAATACAAGGGCGACGATGAACGATGCGCGACGGCGGCGGCGGCGGCGGCGGCGGCTCCTTTTCGACACAGCGATCGGACGGCGGGCGGTCGGAACGCTGGTGAAGAGAGGGGCGACGCGAACCGTATTACCGATATTCGCGTATGCGCGCCACATTCCGTCGGGTTCATTAACTATTAAACTTGTTAAAGAGTTATTTACATAACGCACGCGCGTCCGACGCGCGTCGTTATTAATTCATCGGGAAGCGTTCGATGGTGGCGCGATTTGTTTGCGCAAATATCTACGGTATGATAAGTTTTGCACGCGTCGGACGCACATGTTTTTTGTTTTAGGTCGCATTGCTAGGTTGGTATGTTCGTCGGCATCGTGCGCAATAATATCGAAAATTGTGCGCAGATGCGGCGAATCGTTTTAAATTTCGAGTTAATTAAATTTAATTTCTAATAACGAACGCGCGAGGAATCGATTCGTTGGCGCGCGCAACGAATCGTTTTCTTCGGCGCCGCGCTTCTTTTGTCCCTTTAAAACGCCGACGCGGCCCGTCGGAGCTTTTTGAACTAATTAGCCACGCTCGGAATAATAATAATAACGGGCTGCTCGACTCCGTTGCGTTATTGCTGTCGTGGGCGGATGCTCGCGCGCGCGCATCCAGAGCGCTGTTTACAATATGTTAATAATTAAAATAACATAATGTCGAGCGTTCGCGCGGCGGCGGTGGCGGCGGCGGCGGTCGCGTCGCCCGCGTGGCTCTGATGCGCCCCATTACGAAAGCAAATAGCTGTTTAATTAATGCCGACGGGGCATCAGCGTTGATTCAAAATAATTTGTTTCCTGTTTTTGTAAACGTCGCTCTCGATTGCTGTCGCTTCATCAGTGATCAAAGCTTCAGCGGAAAAATCGAAATTAGCGAATGCGCAAAGCACCAGAGATGCGTGCGAATAATTTACCAGGCACGATGAAGGGCCGGTGAAGAGGTGTACTAGTGAGGCGGGAATTAAATTTCCGTAAGAAATTTCCCCAAAAACCACTCGGCGAATTTGTGCAACATTAGATGCGACCAGGGAGGCGGGGGCGGCCGACGATAACCGCCGCCGCCGCCGCCGCCGTGGAAGCGCAATGTGCACGCGGCGTGCAAGGACGATAACGCGACGTCGGTCGGGCGGCCGTCGCGACCGACCGCGATTCCAATCCCGCGACTCTCCCAACTGTCGTAAGTCATCTTTAATGGCGCCGCCCCCGCTCGCGCAACTTTAATGACCGCAGCGCGCGGCGGTAGAGAGGGGGGGGGGACATTAAAATATTTATCAACTAATAGAGAGACTGCACGATATTAAGTCGCCAGCGTGTCTCGTCCCGTCGTCCGGGGGGTGGCGCGAGGCATGGCAACGGAAAAGGTAGAATTATTATTCAGCGGCGCGACGCGCGCTCTTTGTTAAGGTTCGCTCTCTTGGCTTAAATTAAATCTCGTTACGTTTACTCCTTCCGGATTCATTATGTCGTCGAGTGGATTCGCCGGGCGACGCGCGCGCCGCCGCCGCCGCCTCCGTCTCGCTCTGGCGCGTCGCGTGTTTCATTCTAATTTGCCTTGTTATTTGTCACGGCGGCGCGTCGCGCACGTTCTCGCGGACGATAACTTACTCCGTCAACTTATTGCGATTCGCGAGCTTGTTTTTTTTTTCTTGGCTTTTGCGTTATTTTCATTCCACTTTGGGGCGTTCGCTCGTGCAAGAAGACGATGGTCCGCCACCGTCGAAACTGCTTTCGGCTGGCGGCGGCGAGAACGACGATCGCCCAGTAACAGTATCTCTCGCCACTGTTGTTACGTCCCGATTTGCGCCGGGCGGCTTATCGCCGCCGCCGGCATTATCGCCGCCGCCGCCGCTCGCGTATATCGTCGCTCACCTGCGAGGCGCGCGCACGCACCATTCCCAGGCCGCCGTTCACGGCGATAGTGTAAATTTGCGCCGCGATACGACGCCCGACGTAATAATATGCATTAAATTAACCGACATTGCGATCGTGCCCGACCATCATGACTTAATTAATCCCGCGCATCTCCCCGCCCCTCGCTCACGCGCGCTATTTTTGCGAGCGCGCGCACATAAATTTTCGATCGTTTCCACGATTTCGCGTTGCCCCCTCCCGAGCTTCCTCTCGTAAATAATTTAATATTTCGCGAGCGTAAATAATGCCGAACGGTGCTGGACACCGCCCGAACGGGATTGAATGTTTGTCGATCAAATACTGATGATAATCGAATATTCGATTAAATAAAATTGAATAAATGACAAACGCGGCGTGGATTTACGATCGGCGATCGCGCGCGGCTGTATTTATTATGTTCGGGATTTGTTGCGAAATGTTTCGGGCGGTGTTGTGCGCATCGATCGACTGATGTGTTACTTGTGTTTTGGGTTTTATTTTTTTGCGAGCTCGGCGATATTATCGTATGACCATCGAACGTTTGTTGAATTTCGGTGTGTGTGCGTCGCTGAAGGTAAACTGCGCGAGAAGAAAACTGCAGCAGCCGACGGCTGCTGATCCGCTTGACTGATGACGGGATTGAAAATGCTCGTTATTTAGGATAAAGTGACACGGTTTCGCGTTATTGCAACGCGCGCGCAAGACGCGCCGCATAATGAAAAGCGAGACGGAAGCGAGGCCGTCGTCGACGCCGCCGCCACCGCCGCCGCCGTCGTAGACTTAACGCGTGCGGGATTTTTTCTAGGATATTAGTTTCCTGCATCAAATTTCGCCCTCCCTTCGAGATGAATGAACCGTTTCTTACTTTGTTTGTGTTTGCGCCTGCGTTTGCCATGGACGGCCGAGGTTTTTTAAATAATTTCGCGTTTTCTTGTGTTTCAGGTGAGTCGATTTGTCGAGCGTGGACGTGCGCGGATCGCGGACGGTCGAAGAGGCGAGAAGGCGAAAGGTGGCTGCAACGGTGTTTATTTTTATTAGATTTATTGCGCTGCGTAAATTGAGCAAATCTCCAAGCGACTCCTTTTCTTCCTTTCGGCCTTCCGGCGCGGCCGCGCTTAAGAGCCGGTCTCTCGGCGACCGTTTTGTACAAGTCGACGTGCACGGACCCGCTTGTTTTTCATCCCTGCCTGCGCTCGTTCGATAGTGTTCGCTAGGTCGATGCGGCGCGAGAAAGTCGGGGGAGCTTGGTCGTTGCAGATGTACGGATGTGTGTTTTTAACTCCGCACATATTGATAGGGGCGAGGATTGAATTTATGGTGCTACGATCCAGAACCCGCTGAAACAATCTGCGCTCGTTGCGAACGTAGGCGCGGCTCATTAATCTTGCTATAATATTTTTAACAAGCCGCGCCTCCGCCCCCGATCTTAATTACGAGATGCACGGATCTCGGCCGATAAGCGCCGGCGTCGTCGAGTACAAAGAGTGCGGTCGTTGCGCGCCCGATAAGACGGTACGTGTATGCAGATAGTCTTGTTTTCCGCCTTCCGCTCTTCCGGGGCGTATTATTGCGCGGAACGATAAATATTTATCTCGATGCTTCGTCGTAAGGATGCGTCTTTTGTTGCGTGGTTAATGTTCTAAAATATGGGACGAGCGCGAACGCAAGGAAGGAATGTTCGTGGACGGCGAACTAAATTTCGCAGCGGAAAACGTAACTTTTTTTTATTTTTTCGTGTGTGGCTGCGCGTTATACGATGGGTTCGAACGTTCGAGAGGAAGCGCGAACGCTAAACTTATGTAAAACGATTATATTATAACGAATTCCCGCTCGTAAATAGCGCGGCTGTGCGTCGCCGCCTCCTGGTGTTTTTTTTGTAAACTGCGACCGTTTGTGCAACTCGATGCCCTTTCGCACTCTAATTTCGCAAATGGACTCCCGCCGTAAAGCGCGCGGCGAGCTGGCGGCGGCGGCGGCAAACGGGGGCGCTTTCATATTTCACGCTTCTAATC
>JAODGE020000174.1:0-10999 GCA_027574965.2 Ecitophya simulans
GCTGTTATTAACAAGTTTTAGAATTGGCATGACAAAGTGCCAACTGGGATACGCATTTAAATAATAAAGAACATTTGCACGCGCCGATAGATAATCAAATAATTCAAGTTCGATTATAATTTCGCGAGTTCCGACGCGCGCGCGGCGTGCCAGCTCGTCGTCGCATGGTTATATTAATTAATTCGTTAATTTATATGCTAATGCGTGCCCACTTTCCACCCCGCTTTTATCCGCCTCCAAGAGCATCTCGTGACTATGTTGGATTTGCATTTGAATTGAATCGAACAAATTTGCTTTGATTATAATCCATAAAAACAGATTTTTCCGAACTCTTTGTTTCGCTGGCGCGTAAAACGAAATCGAAATACTTTATGTGACAGTTCCAGCATGTGGAGTGGCCCAAGTAACAAGAGGCGGGAAATAAAAATGAGGAAATTTTCTAAAACAAAAAATAAAAAAGGTGCTAAAAGTTGAGGAATAAAAGACACAATGTTCTACATTGGGGGCACAAACGCCGCAAACGGAGAGCCCGCTGGGCCATTAATAAACAAATCTCCCACGTCCAACAAAAGCCAGTATAAGTATGACAATATCTTCAGGTCCGATCAGTTCGATGCCCAATGGCCATTATTCTTAAAGCCATCAGACTTGCACCTTGCATAATGGTCAGATGCTAGGTCCCGTATTTGTCACCCGAAACAACTCACTGAGATGCTGGTTTATAAAAAAAATAAAAGATAAAACTCACCGTCTGACACGCTGTTCTTAGGTCTAAACAGAGGGCGTTGCTGGTAGTAAAACACAATGTTCTTGCGTTGCCAACGTATACGAAACGGATGCGATAAACACCAACAGTAGACGCACTCCAGCAAATTATAATAACTAATTTTACTGATTTTCCAGCGTGAAATGCGCACTTGCCGTCGTCCGTGATGTAAATCGTCCAGGGACGCCTTAGCGCCCTCCAGCTATTATTATAAAAAAAATTAGAATAATGCTCGAAGAATTACGAAGCAGTGTGAGCGTCAGTGCTCGTGCGCACTGATGCCCAGGCACTACACATATGCTTATAAATAAATAAGTAGGGTAGGTTGTGGCTCATTAATTCTCCTCTCTTCTAGGCCTCGTTGCTTTCATTCACGAATCAAAATCGGGCGCATCAAGTTTTAACTGCTCGGACGTTTTTATTTAATTCGGCGCTTTTGACCACGTTGATTGGATCACAACTGCTCGTAGATCTACGATAAATCCACGCATTTAAAATTAAGCACATTAGCATACTTACAATAATTATACACCATTAACGATTTAATTATGTATTGCTGTAATTGTGAGGCGCGCAGTAACAAGATGATAGAAGGTAGCGGTTGTGTTAGAAATAAATTTTAATTATTTTACAATCAAGCACCTATCGCCAAGTGTGTACTAGAGGTGACTTAAATGTGATTTAGTGTTGTTGGAAGAGGTGGCTCGTGTTGCATGCGACGGAGATCAAACGAAATTAAGCCATAAATTAGCGTCGCGTTTTTCGCTTTTGCGGACGCAAATTTGCATTGTGCATCTGAATTGGCGAACACGCCACACTTGCACTTACATAACATGCATTTACATCTATCTGCCTATCTGGCCATTGCGATCTTGTATTTTGAGCGTCGCGCGGCGCTTTGGCTTGCCAATAATAATATTAACATGCACATGCCTCTCGCCTTTCATTGCACCTCGCGCTCGTTCGATTCGGCGCTCGTTCGTCCACATCTTCGCACTGCACTTTCGCATGAATAATGAGAGCTATGAAGGATAACTGGGCAACAGAGCAGGTTGGCCCCGAACGAGCATGGTTTCCGTTCGCGTAAAATGCAAAACAATGCGCAATGTCCAGCGCATTCGCGGCCCTACCATGTAATATGCAACGTGGCCGGTGTACGTGTAGCTTATAAATTGCGTATAATTTTTCACGGTCAATATCGACGCTGTCGATGCGCCGTCTGAACATAGATTATTGCGGCGGCTTTCAGCAAGACGTACAATCGTGCCGTAACGCTCGACCGTTCGCTTTACGTAAACGCCGGCATTAAATATGCCGATAAATATAAAGAAGACATAAAATAAAGAGCGTGTAAGTAAATATTGCGTTGGCACGTTGCGCGGGGCTCAACGGCTCGCGCTTATCACGCGTCGTTTATCGGAAAATGATCAGTTCCATCTCGTCTCGACGTCACTTCAACCTCGACTTATGTGACATTACGTCTGGATCGTAAAGGCGCACTGCGCGAATTACGAATATTAACTGGGTAACTGGAGATTGGAAGAATTATACTGCGCGCTTTCGAAACAATGCCGACGTGAGTTTAACTGGAGCATTCCCCAGCGGCCCGATGTGTGGCAGCGCGCGTAAATAATTCAAATTTAAATCCGAGAGATATGAGGATGCCGCTCGCGCACAGTAGCCACTCGGCTCTCGGCAACAACAACCCGAAATTCTATTGTCCGATTGCGCGAGTGCAGGAGCAGGCGGCGCAGTTGGCGGTGTGGTCTCCGCTCGCGAGCGGGCTGTTATTGTGAAGGCGAAAGCAAGTAAAACCTTTAAAACGCAATTTATCATTTCCTGCACAACGCCGCGCCGGAACGGTCAGGAGTGCAGGTCGCGCCGAAATCGCATTTAGTCCTGCATACCAACGACCGACCGCACGCCCCGACACAACGCCACCGCGAAGAGCAAAAAGCGCCAGAAGACAAACGCAACGAAACGCGCCGATCGCCCGATCAATCAAACGCCATTTATAGCGATTGTTCTTACAAAAGCTGGAAAAACGCCAAAGCGCATAAAATTCAATTAAACCGCATAAAAATCAACTGCGCTCCTTTTGGATCCGCTGTCCGGAATGCGCGTCGCGACTTGTGCGACGACGCGTCCATCTGGGGCGTCTTTTTTTTTGACGACCACGACCACTGCTAAAGTGCGCAGAAGATGGAACGCAATGTGAAAAACATTATGTGATTCATTCTATTCTTTGCTCGTTGGCTATGTCGAGCTTCGGCGTTCGCAAGTTCGCGACGGTAATAATAATAAGCGCATGCAGCGCATAAAAGTGCGACTTGTGGAGAGGATCGTCTCCGACAGACGCGTGTCCTGGTCGTCGTCTGCGCAGGCCCTTGCAACGCTTGCACGTAATTGAATTCATTGTCTTTCATATCTCGAGAGGCTCTGCTCTTCGGCGCCGCGCTCACGTTCGGCGCGACGAGCAAATTCCATTTGCTCAACGCAAACAATTACATATTTCCGTTCTAATTTGTTTGAGGCTCGTGTCATTGGCGCATCATAATGATAACTTCCTAGAGCGAAATTATATGGACGGAATAACCGCCACGTTCGCGTTTGCGATAGAATTTGCCGGCCTGGGTTTATTGTACCTGCATTAAACCTTTTATTATCCAGTCGGAATTATTTCTCGCAATGGAGAGAAATGTGCAGGTAATTACCTTGTGATAAAACGCACGTTTTGTGCATGCGAAGAATCACCGAGTGCGGCAGTTAGTAGACAATTATACTTGGGAACTCGCCAAGCGCGCCAAGTGTGTGCGATCCTTTAGAAAACTTTGCTGGAAAGTATGACAAATTCCTCAGACACCATTGTAATAATGAAGGCATGATAAGTTTTTATTGTAAAATTCAAACGTCAGTATTTTAGCATTCACTCAAAAGTAGGAAAACGAACAAACTTTTCCAGTTACCGGTATATCAGTAATCAAGAATTACTCAAATGTGTTTTTCTACGAGACGTAGAAAGAGTTACCAAGTGTGGAATAACTGCCACACTTGGTAACTCTATTCGAAATCTATTCGAAAACTAACAAAGGATTGAGGGTATATATGATTTTTTAGAAACATTGGAATAGAAATTCAAATTCCACCGACACCTATCTTACGATAACTTTTTGTTATAAAATAAAATCGCAGATATATAAACGTTCACGCAAAAGTAGAAATTGACGGGAAAAGTTAATGTTATTAACTTACACGTAAATTTATCAAGAATTACTCAAAGTGGTTTTTCTGTCAAAAATTACACCAGAGTGTAAATGAAATTTAACAAATATCAAATGCCGTTGCTTGGAAGGCATTCAATGTCAAATGTCCACGTAAAATTCCTCGGCGGTAATTTCTTTATTCGCACACTGTGCACGGTGGCTGGGCGCAAATGTACCATTCTGCATTCTCATAGCGACGAATTTTTCCGTCATTTTGCAGCGACGCACACAAACGCGCGCGAGCAGCGCCGACAACGTGGCGCGCGCGGCGCCGAAACAATGCGCCGTCAAATAATTTCCTTATTCTTCTCATTCCATTAAAAAGTTTTATCGTTGCTTTACCCCGACTTTAGTCAACTTAACCGTTCGACGCCGGCCGCCGGCCTATAATAGCGATAGCACAACACACGGCGCGAGGCGCACGAAAGAAGCGCGCGCGTGTAAGCCGAGTAGCGGCGCGGTTAATTTATCGGCGCGCGTTTTAAAACACACGCCGGCATGTCGTCGTCGTGCCGCCGCTATCGCAATTGCGGCTTAATTAACATAACCTCGAATAATTAGCCTACATTACGATCATTTTTCCGGTGTCATTACACTCTCGTCGCGCGAGTTTTCGCAACGTTCGCGACCGAGTAAGTTGCGTTGAGTCAACTTTTCGACTTGCGCGCACTAGCGTCTTGAAGATCGTCGAACGAAAAATGATCATTTTGTGTTTGCCTTTCAGGCCCGCCTGCGACTCATCATTACAGTCAGAAGCTAATTTTACGGACCTTAATATCCCGCTGGTAGATTTACAACGGTTTTTTGCATTTAAATCACGAATCTACGCCGGCGAGCGGAGCATAAAACAAACTTTTTATAAATAATTAATTTAAAGCGGCGCGCGCGCGCGCGCACAGGCGAAAGAAAGAATTTAAATGAACGGCGCAGTCGCGCCGCAGACCCCGCAAACGTATATTTCATTCGCGAACAAAAAAGCGAATTAAATTTTCGCACCGCGTTCTTTGATTTATACTTACGCCCGAACTATTAATATGAATTAAGGTCGAAAAAAATTTCAAACGAATGCTCGCGGCCGTAATTAATTGCCATTTTTATAGCGCGGCGAACGTTCAATCGCGACAAGTTTAATCGCTAATAATCTTTAATAACATTTCACCATGGTAACTCAATTAGATAGATATTGAAAGCATTATTTATAACTGTTATTAACGTGCCCGCGATACATAATTGCGGCCTGCGACCGAGTTGAGTTGTGTGTCCGATGCCAAATTAGTCTTGCTGCATTTTTCCGTGTTTGTTGTAAAGAAGTTTGCGCGCAATTTCGCCGAGAATAGAGGTATCTACCTAGGCAGTCAAGCGCGGCGCACGAAGTAAACAAGGTGAATTAATTACGGAGCAAAGCGCATTATTCATAGCCTGATATTTTAGTCCTTCACGGGCACGTGATATGAGAGCACCTTGCGTCGAGCCGTTTGGCCGTAAGTGTTTATAGATCAAGGCGAATTATTAATTACAGCCGGTACCTCTTGCAACAATCGCGCGTGCCGTACAAAATGTACCGTTTCGTTAGAATGTTTCCAACGTTTCCAGCTCGACTGCACGTCGAATGCTAGGCATCCAATTAGATAATGACCGAGTCAGAGTTGCGCCGGTTGTGCGCTTATAACAAGACGCGATTTGCACGCAGCGCGAATGCGATTACAGACGTGGGCGACATTCGGGCGCGTAAATGATCTATGAACGCACATGGCGATTTGTCCGGCGCTAGCCGACATGATGAACGACGACGCTGGGCGCGCGTTACAAAAGGCGAAGATTTATTTATCAATTCGCGGACGTTATTAACGCATCAATCATTGCTGATCGCGCGTTCGGCAATGTTTCGACCGGGTGCTAATTAGCGTTGCGAAAGTCGCGTCGGGCGAAATGGCAAGACGCAAAATGTCACATTCGAGGTGAAATCGCGGCGCGGATTCCATGCATCGTCGAACTTTGCTCTACACGCGAGCGATAAAGTGATTAAAAGGGAAAGTGGATCGGCATTCTAAATTCTCGCTGCCTAATGCCACACAACGTACGATCAAAAGGTTACGCGCGAAAAGTTCGAAACGCCACGGAATCGGCAATAAAAATGCCGCTTCTCGGAAACGCGCCGAGATGCAAATCGACGAGACGAAAATCGATCGCAGTTTTATCGAAGCGCGTCGCGTGCATGCGCAATCGTAAAATTGGTCGGCAGTCGCCTGCGACGTGATTAATTCAATTTGCGCGCAAGGCGTGTAATTATTACGATTAAGTTAATTGCAATCGCAGCCGCCACTAGACACGTAGGTGGTGCCCCTGCTCGTGGAACTCGCTTACTGTGCGCGCAATACTCAGTGCGGTACCGACATGAGCCGCACGCTCGTTGCGCCATGTGCGCCAGTCCGCGCGGACCAACAACGACCAAGAGGATGCAATTAATGCCGAAGACGCTGCGCCTAATTAATAAGAATTAATTATGATTCGCGCAATTTGCGAAACGACCATGCGCGCGGCATAAATCAATGTAACGCGTAGTGTATAAAATTATAGAGGTATTTTTGGTCGTTATTGTTTTCTAAAAATATATTTTTAGTTTTTCGTTTATTTATTATATTTATATCTATTATTAAGACAGCAGGCTACAATGTTACCAATTGGAGCAAAGACTAGTACCGTAATCTAGCCTAGGGATGTCAGAAATGCAAAAATGTATCGATGTATATCGAATCGATATATTTTGCAAATATTGTTATCGATATATAAATAATTAAAAATATATATCGATATATTGATATATTGCGTTCGCTTTTAAATAAAATCTAAAATTGTCAAGAATAGATTCTTTGTGTTCCAGTATGTAGAATTTGGTAATAAACATATCAATTTTTATACCGTTTTGATAGTCCAAATTTAATATCGTTATATCGATATATCGAAAAATAAAATATCGCCCAAAAATATTGTGAAAACGAAAATAAAATATCGATATCGATGTATCGATATATTTTCGACATTCCTAATCTAGCCCAACTGAAACGTTCTTATTTTGTTAATGACGTTAACGCCAACGTAGAATATGGTAGCGCCAGCCAACCACTAACTGCTGCTAATTAAAATGCTAACTCTGAGCAGCAAAAAATATAAATAACTTAATCCACACACTCCGGTCGATCGGCGCACCTAAAAAGCGCATGATGCCGCGAGACGCTTCGTAATTATCAATAAAAATTAATTGAATAGCTGCGAAGAAAGTCGCCAAAGACATCGCCCAGTGTTCGGATGTAAGCGATAGAGGTAAAGGCGGTATTCGCGGGAGGTTATTACGCCATAATAGGAAAATATAATTGACTCGAAATTGATCGATTAAAAAGTTCAAATGAAATTAAATTAAATTTGTATCAAGGACGTTGGCGCGCGGGTTTCTCTCCCGGCGATTCTGAGCATTTCGGATTAAAAGTCGAGACGCGCGACGACTTATATGGTGCGGTCGCGATGCCCGGTGCCCGTCGGCGAGGGTTTTCTGGTTCGTTCTATATGTAAATGACATTGCTCGGTGGGTCTGTGCGCGCACGTCGGGGCATGAACGCGCACGAAAATGGCCGCCGTTTTAATGAAACGCTCGCGCGGTGCGCGTGCGCTCGGTCGCTGCCCGCCGAAATTGTGAAAAATTCGGCGCGCATTTATGGCGCGACGCACTCGTGCGCGAAGGCGCGCGCGCACCGGATGATTACGGTTTAATGATAATTCGTTTAATGCGTCGCCGTCCGTCGGACGCCGCGGAGATTAAATGGTGGCATGCGCGACGCGCATGCGTGCGGCGAGACGTCGAGTGTGACTGGCGAGTGCGGCCGAGAAGCGCCCGAGCACCGGATGACTAAGTGGGCCTTAATTCGCGCACATTTCATAATTATTTCGTTCGTGATGCGCGCGAGCGCGTGTTTCGCATAAATTGAACGCGAACGAGATCGTCGCTCGCCCGTCTCTATGCAACACGATGTTATCGAGGCGATATAATAATAAATCAGCGCTTTTTATTTCGGGCGCGCGAAAGCGGGCGAAATAAATTGCGCGGCCCAGTCCTCGGAGATGCGCGGCGGCGCGCGATTATAATTTTATGCGCGCGAAACAAAACGATGCAAATCGCCAAACATGCGCGGCGGCGCGGCTCGCGCGCCGGCGACACGGCGATAAATTTAAAAAATCATACATTTATTTTCGATATTATGTTTGCCGTGTTCACGTGGTACGCGCGCGCGCGCCGCATACACCGCTCGAAACGCGAAACGCAATGATACAGACGCAGAAATTGTGCGTGCCGTCGCTTGTCGTTCGCGAATCGTTCCGCATAAAGTATGCGAATGCATAAAAAGCGGCGCGCGGACTCGTTTTGCCCGACGCGCGGGATCGACGATGGACCACAGCAACGCGCGCAGTTCAGCAACGCATTGTGCGCGAGGCAGAACCAATATTTGTAAACGTGTCCGGTCGCAACATCGAACGCCGCGCTCGGAGACGTAAATTTAAGCGAAGAAACAAATATAAATGAAAATTTACAGTGTGTGTTTTGCGGGCACGACGCCGGCGAGAAAACTTATGGGATGCTCGCGTCCAGAACGCCTCCGGACGTGGACCGCCGCGGATCGATGTACGATCATAAAATATCGCGACGTTGCGCGAACGCACCGAATCTATCAAGGGACTCACTAAATTATGACAAAGATCGCCTAATATGCGCATAAATTGAATTAAATCGCGCTCTGAAACGTCCCGCGCGAGTGATTTTTTATCACTCTCGATTAAAAATAATGATCGCTGAGCGCGTCCATTGTGCGAATGATGCGATACTCCATTACCTTGCGTTTCGTTTTTTTGCGCCAGCGCTTTGTTGCCGTTCATTTAATTTTTACTTTTTAATTTCACATTTTACGCGTGTTCACGCGGCGGCACTCGTTACGCAGCGGCTGTAATCAAGAAAAACGCAAGCAACGCAGGAAAAAAGCGGCGCTGTCGCGGCCAACGCACAAAAAGCGTAAACAATTACCGCGCAACGCTCTAGACAACGGACGGACATCATCCTCGGACCCGAAACAGTGTTAGTCCATCCTCGCGAAGCGTGTGCGGAGTGGCGGCGGGAGGGAGAGAGAGCGGAAGGTGGAGAATCCAATTTCGCCGCCGTTATGCCGAATTAAAATTTTCGGTAGTCGCGCTGGCGGGAAATTAGTGGCGCGTCTCGACGTGCATCGAACGCACGCACGAACAAAAAAACCGAAATATAAAAAAATTTTAAACACGAGCGCGCGAAGCGCGAAAGAAAGCAAGTCGACGTAATTAATGACTGCACGCGTGTTAACTATCTCATTGTGCTTATTGTTTCTGGTGGCGGGTCGGGCCGCCATTCATTTTTCCGTTCGGCGTGCCGGACCGCGCCGTTTTTTCGTCGCCTCGCCTTTTCGTGCGTCAAATGAACAATGCGTCGTTTCCGCCTACGTCGAAGTTGATACGAAGTTAATTTCTTCGGCAAATTAATGACAGAAGAAGAAGCGTTTCCCTGTTTCGTACTCGCGCGCGCATAAATCGACGATTTGACGAGTTGATGCGCGGGCACGGCCATCATCGGGCTCGCTGATGAGCGCCCAAAGTGCGGATAGGTCGGCGAACAAATGTAGTAATATTCTCATTAGCATCGCGCCCGTTTTCGCATTACGTCTCGTTACGGCGCGCTCGGCCGGCGCTCCGAGAACGCCCAGCAATTAAAAGCAAGCGTAAACGTTCCATGATCATAGCTTACCGGCGCCGTCGTGCGTGCGCAATGTGGAATAGTTTGGCTCGCACGCGGGAGAGCAATCTGATTATATTATTCACTTTAACTAGCTTTTAATAGGGCTGCGAACGCGAATCTTTCGCGGCGCTCGAACGTGCCGAGCGGCGCGGCGCGCAAGTGGAGAGGAGAATAATTGCTTTTTAATGAATATCAAACGAAGCGATTTGGCCGGCCATTTGGCGATGGGCATTCAGCGCTATTTATTACTTTTAACTGCGCCCAGCAACGGAATAAATTGTTTCTAAATTCCAGACCATCGAAAAACGAAACTATCGATTCGTCGCAATTTCTTACAGAGCTTCGTAACAAATTTACGCCTCGAGATATTATTTCATTTTCGCCGGCGTCACACATGCCGAAACACGTAAAACACATTTTCGTATAATTAGTTCATTCACAACTTTATGATTCCTGCATTGCGTTTGGGCCGCGCTGAGTGCGTTCGTGCATTACGTTCTATGAATTCTATGTAACTTTTCTTCATCCGGCATTGTGCGCGGCCTTTTATCGTTGCTGTATTTTCCTGTTTTATATTGGCCCGATTTACCGCAAGTAGACCACTCCGATTAATGGAATTAAAGCGAGAAAGTGGAATCCCTCGAAAATATACGACGACGCGCAGACGTGCGCGGTCAAAGAGTGCGGTTTTGCGAGGCCGGCGCACGAAGAGGAATTGAATTTTCCGGCGCGCACCGAATTTCGACATCGATAAAGCAACGCCGCCGCCGAGTGAAACAAAAAACGCGGCCGGCGGGTGCGGCGGTGCCGCCGTGCCCAAGTCGGGGTCCTCGTTGTCGCCCCCGATAAATAAATTCGGACGGGCAGATAGCGTCCTCGTCGCGACGACTCGCGCGGCCGCACGCACTCGAATAATTCTCGCTATTTATCGGTAGATAAACGCGGAGTTTTGTCCTCACCGGCGGACAGCTCGGCGGCCTTTGATAAATTTACGAGTGCGGTTGGTAGCGGGCATTAAATTACCGAAAACGTCGTTCCGCGCCGAACTAATCGAACCGGACTTAATTAAAAAATAATGCCGCACGTTTTTCCGACAAAATTCCTCGGATTCTTTCAAAGAAAATTGCTTGACGGAAATATTCCACATTCTAGCGTCTATTTTCA
>JAODGE020000175.1:0-16451 GCA_027574965.2 Ecitophya simulans
TGGCACCAATTAATTTTATCTAGCGATAAAATTCTTTAAGATAAACATTTGACAAATTTAACAATGCGTTTGATTCTTGGCCATAGTGCAACCTTTTTGGATTTTTGCCAAACATGGCAAAAATTAAAAATCCAATTAAGAAGACTTAATTGACGCAGACTTAAATTTAGATTTAAATGGCACTAAACAATTATCTCTAGGGTTAATATTTCCGAGATAATGTTCTACAAATTTAACATTGCATCCAATTTTTGACAAAATTGCAAAAAGGTACCTCTTTGCATTTAGCGAAGAATTCCAAATTTTAAATATTAAATTAAATTGAGTTTAATCGACGAAAAATTGAATGTAGATTCAAATGGCATTTGTTAGGAACATTAACATTGCATTCAATTTTAGACAAAAATGCAAAGAGGTACTTCTTTAGAACTGCGGTTTTGGAGCCAGTTTGATGCCAGTTCATAAAACTAGTATTAGTATTAGTATTGTAGACAACACGTTTCTTAAAATGCCTATCAAATCACAAATGGATTAGATATGAAAAGCGCCGAGCTTTTATTGTGAAAGAGCGCTAATAAAAAATCGGTTCTCATCCTATTTTTACTTCTATGATAATTAACGCGCTTCTAATTATTATAATTCCTATGCTAATCGTTTTTGTCCGGGCGCCTTTATTGCCGGTCATGAATTGATATATTATGTTCACATCAATAAATAATTTCGTATATATGTTGTTTTCGTAGAAACATAAAAAACAACTTATTATGCGCGTATCGTCTCCAGCGAGCGATGTTATGCGATTCCGAAGCGACCGTAGATGTTAACAAATTAACCGAAAACCAGGTGAAGCGCGCAAATAAATTATTTATTAACTGAGTAATTCCTGCCGCGGCGAGCGCGCTTCACGCCGAGAGCCAATGAATCTTTCAGTCACATGCGCCGAGAAATTAAGAAATTCGAAGCCATGTGACGCTGGCATACGCGTTTATGACCAGCGCGCGAGTCCGCTTGTAATTTATTTACTCTAGACACATTTCGGCTTAATTAAAGAAATCGGATGCAAAATTAACTAATTAAAAATGAGTTGCTGTTATTTATTTCCATTGTTTACACTCTTCGTGTCGTGTTTTTGGAACTTAGCGCTAGATTATCACTTATAATTACACATTATTAAAAGTTATAAACATCATCCGATAGAAACTGTTCTAACTAAAAGTTTTCGATTAGTTTTTTTACGTCAAAATTGATATGCAAAATGTTGTATTTTGTTATATTTATTATTATAATTAAGGAATTAATTTGAATGATTTACTTATTTTACAAATCAGTAGCGATTTTAAAATATTCTCATCCTTAATAGCTTATGATTTCGTAACTCTGACATAGCACAATCCTTAAATGGTTTTTATATAATCACATTGTTTATAGGCGAAGTTTAACGCACATCTCTTTGAGCTTGAAACATTGGCGTGAGATGTTTGCCGGTTTGGTTTTCAAAAGCGTTTTCCCATGGCGTTCGCTACCAGAGTCGTTTATAGGCGTTTAAATGCGTTTACAACATTCTGCATGTGTCAAAAACGACACGCACAGAAGCTTTTATATAGCGTGACTTGCAAATGTCAAAATAGAAACGTGATCATTCGTTTCGATTGTATTAGCGCGTTTCCAGCGCGCAGTCCGTAACAGAACCAAAAATCGACGCGGTAGCGCTCGCAGTCGACGAACAAGTTTGAGCAATTTACTTTCCGCATCGTCGAGGCAAATTGATCAGTCCGCGGTTCGCTCTTCACACTTCCCATGCGAGCGGCGCGAGATACGCGCGAGATGTGAGATGATCCGAGTCGCGAGTTCCGCGCATCTCATGTGGTTTTAATTAGGATTCGGTGGCCGCATTTTAAAGACCCGATTGTCCCGATCAAAAGGTGCATGAGCACCGCGCAACGCGCCCAAGACTTTCGTTCAATAATAAATTATACGCACGCACAATGCCGACGTAAACGGGCTCGGTCGAAGGCGACACCGAAAACGTCACGGCCATTCTATTCTATCTTTGAGAAGTCACAATTTCTTTAACATTGTTTTATATAACAGAAACACCAAGAAAAATCCGGGGCGGCTTTCCTTTGTGCCCGGGAACGAAACTGGCGTGCCGCTCTTGCACTACATCTTCCGTAGTTACATACGTCCTGCCTTTATATTTCCTCGCGCCGCATACACATGCACAATCTAAATACGTATAAGGACATTCTTTACTTGGCTCTTAGATAAGTAGACATGTCAACTTATTCCTTTGGATGTAAATTTCTTGTGGACCACTTTTGTGTCCGCTCCTCGACGCATCCGTTTTTTGTTGGCCGTTTTGCTCGTTCTTCTTCCACCGTTTGTACTGCATTTATATCATGACCTTGCTCGTATTTTATTCTCAATTTTTATACCCTTGTTGACTAAATCCATTGAGTTTTTTCGGAAAATAGCGCCAATTTGGACAAATTAATAAGAGTACTTCGGACTAAATTTATTCTAGAAGCATTATAGAAACAAAACTGTAAACATCTAGATTATCATGGTCGTACTGGTGTCACGTCCAAATTCAAAATTGAAACAAAACGAGCGAACATTAATTTTCATGAAATATGTTTCCTGATCTTGCTTTCCGTGTGAGTAAACGATGACGATATTTCGTACAACGAATAGTGACATATCATAATGTTCGAGCTTTTTTAAGTATCAAATACGTGCAAGATCCGATTTCAAAGAAGTGAGGTAAGGTGAGACTGCAAGGACGTTGTTATATATTTAATTTTCAAATTTTACGTCGAACTTGTTTAGCATTTTTGATTAGTATACACCACGCCGCGAGATGCTTGCGGTAATTAATATGCGCAATGTGAAACGCCCGAAATTCAAGAATGTCGTTGTTCGGATTTCGATGGTAGATTAGCTTAACGTGTGTGCTGGCCGAGGCGGGAATAGCTGAAAACAAGTGCATTTGTTTTGTATTGAAAGAATGTCAATTTAAATTACTTAACGTGTATTGGGTAAATTTGGAAACCGGTTGCGTTCCTTGTTATCGACGCAATGTCGTTTGTTTGTCGTCGCGCGGCTCGTCGTTTTCATTCCAGCGTTTGCCGTTGTCGTTATTCATCCGCGCAATGTGTGAGAGAGGCTTTTCTCCTTCGGCGGCACGATCGTCGCCGAACGAAGGCATTATTCTCTAAGTCACCGTTATTGGTTTATAAATTAAGATAATGGAGAAAGTCGGACGTTTTGAAGAGAAAAATTAAATCGAAACGTTGCGTCGGCACGGTGGACGGCGGCAATCACCGAACGCTGGAAATTACTGAAATGCTTCCGTTAGGTCGTTCGCGTTCGGCGTGGAGGACGTTACGACACATTCTCGGTTTCCCATCGTGGTGGAGATATTGTTGTTGGGAAGCGGCGCGCGTTTAACCCACGCCGACTCACCGGCCGGCCGACCGAGAGCGGCGGCGTCTTTATAGATTCGCGGGTTCATTAACTGATAGTTAAAAGGTCGCGTTGCCGATGCGAATAATACAAACGCCGCGGCTTTCAGAAATCGGTAGCACGCCATATCTCGGTACGTGTCACTCCAGAGGCGATACAACGCTGTCGCTGCGAGCGCGATGGCGTCCTGAATGCATGTGCACTTCGCTCGTCCTTTGAACACGTTGACGGCAATAAACTTGCGTGTCTCGGCCCGCGAAACAATAAAAAACTCCAACAAAGAATCGACGGCGCGGCGGGCCGACGTCCGAATTGATTTATGCGCTCGGAACGTAAACATTTTATTAATCAGGTGGGTTCTCCGCTAATGTAAATAAATGCTCTTTGCATGGGCGAGATTTATTAGAGATAAGCAGGTTGCAGCTACCCGTCTTTAGGTAGAAACGCATATCGTTCTCACTGTGCAGCGTATAATTTATGCTGCAATCAATGGTGTGATCTTGTTTTAAGTTATACCGAGGGATGCACATTATCCTCCGCGTGCAATTTTTACATCATTCACAAAAAAAAATTATTCCTGAGCAATATTTACGGAGACATTCTATGAATTATAACATTTGATGTGTATTGATTGTTACTTTATTTATGTTGACATTGTTTGGCACTGTTCCAAGAACTGAAACACCACGTAGTAATTACAGTTTAATGAAGAACTAAATGATTGAGAGATAGAAGTAAGTGCTAATAAAAATCATTTGCAATAATTATGGTTATAATAACTGGCTCTAGTTTCATATAACTTATTCATGACGTGCCACCGTTTACGACCGTCCAAGAGAGAGCATACGCCATGCCGCATGGCACTGGATATCTCCCAGATTAAAACATAAATAAAGAAACTCCTCCGCCAAACATTCATACTCGGAGTGCTTGCAATTAACGATGCGATTCGTATCAAATGATCAATTCCAACAACACGCGGTATATCAAGGCGTATCACAAACACTCTGCTCGAACCACTGAACTTGAAAGGCAAAATCAGATCCAACGGCACCATATGAACGGAGCAATAGACTTTGAACAACTGCGCTAACGAGAATCGTTGACTTGCAATAATTAAGATCCAAAAATTATTTATTAGCCGCCTAATCAACGTGTCCATCTGACTACTTCATGAATTGATTATTGTCTCGTAGCGCATTCATTTATTCGTTGCATTATAAATGAAACACTCATTCGCGAGCGCGGCCGAGAGCTCTTCGGAAGCAATGGCAGTCATCGGAATTTTTCAACTACTAGTTTTCGACTTACTTGCGTAGGGTTACCAAGTAAAGGTAATTAATGCCTTTGGTCGTAAAGTAAAGGAAAAGTCCGCCTCTGACAGATGCATTAACTTGTTCGCGAGCAATCTCTGTTTCAATTGAGATGCTGATCGGCGATAAGATGTCTATTACCTTGCGTATGATTTGTAGGACGTTGTGTATAATCACATTCGTTCGCACACAACAACGGCACATTGCGTATATTGCATTCGCGATGGACGAAGATTCGGGCGCGAGAAAACGCTAACTTCGCGTTGCGCGCCTCATTTAAATTGCCGTCCATTCGATTCTTCTGTAATTTTCAGTTTTATTTGCCCATAAGGTGGAATTAGATCGCTCGCTCCGAGCGGATATCGTCTGGAACTCTAGATGGACGAAAATGTTACCGTACGAACGGTTCGACGCGTATCCAGTTGCCAGAGTCTGTCTGGCTGGAGCCTCTAATAAAACGGCGCGATCTTATTATGCGGCGCGGATTGCCATTTTTGAACACACTAATTACGAAATACCGTAACGTGTTTATGATCAATTGCAATTATATTGTTTCGCGCAGGTCGCCGCGTAGTCGAGGCGCACTGGCGACCGGACATCGAGACGCCGAGCATGTCTGCTAATATTTTACAATATCGCTACTTGATTATATACGGTTAGCGTGTGAGCCACCGACAACTATAATACTTTAGTTCAAATTATTGACATACGAAGCGCTTTTACAATAGATAATAGCGGCTAAGATAATTGTTTTATTCCACTTTTGATCGCCTAAAGTAAAACGTCAGTACAATAGTTCTACAATACTTTAATAATAATTATACCTGCTACGCGTCACGTTTGAACGGTTAATTAGTACTTTTATTGACTTTCTAAAAATGAAACATTTCCTGTTTATTTAAGTCAAGTAGTGAGCGTTATATCGTCCACTAATTCGTTGTTCTACAATAAATAAAGATGAAATTATCATTCACATTTTTGTCATTCTAAATAGAAACGAAAAAATTCAAGACAAACATGAATTGTATTATTTAGAAGAGAAAGTAATAAACTTTTTTATAGACATTTGAAATGTCCCTCATCAAATATAACAACAATTTAGTAGAGAAGAAAAGTAGAGAAGCTAAGCTTTATTGTTAAAACACGCAACAAGGTTTTAGAGAAGAAAATGATTTTTTTTCTGGTCATCTCTATTTATTGCAGAAAAACGTTAAATTTGGTAAACAAAGCGCTCACAATTTATTACTCAATCCAATACATACTATATAGACTGTTAGAAGACGCAAAGCCATGTTTTAATTTCGTGTTTTTGTTTTAATCCGTGTTGCTATAAATATGCGCACTGCTCACGACCAGTACATCAAAGAAAATAGGAATTATTCACGCCTAATAAATCACGACGTAAAGTGATAGACAACGTGCGTGCATTAGTGGTAACACCACGCGGAGCCTCAATCGGTGAGGGTTAATGTGCGGTTTAATGGTGCGACCTAACGAAAGGTGTCAAACAATGAGTTTAAGGTTTTCGTAAAAAGCCGGTAGCTCCCGCTCAACACGTTCATAACAAAACGCGCATCACTCACAGCAGCAACTGTCGACGATGACAAGTCTAAAAACACATTTCACATGGCGCTGCAAGCAGCCCGGTTCGCGTACACGCATGTTCGGCGCGAGAACAATCATTTCGGTCTGGTTTGGAGTGGCCGTGGCCCACAATGAAATATTTTGTCGGATTGTTGCGCGAGGTGATACAATGTTGCGGTGCGCTCGGCGATCACCTATAATTAATGATACGTCAGGTTGTGAGCATTAAGGTGCATCTATCTGGTGGCTTTGTTGTTTGGCGATGCTTTTGAATCGCTTCTTACCGGTCGCGCTTCTGCTCGCGGTGTGCGCGCAGCCGGTTTATCGGAGACTAATGCCTTTGTGCCGCTGCATCCCTTTCATGCGAACAGCTCGTTTCTTTCTGTTCGCGCCACTAGGCGCTCGCGCGCCAGTTGACGAATAAAGCTTTATCATTTATTGAATGCTATTGTAATCCTTCTTCGGCTCGTTTGAATCAACCAGCATTGTTTTCATGCGCTCGTCGAGGCGAGCCGCGATGTCTTTACGACGCAACGGTAAAATGCGTTTGCCATAAATTTTTCTCCCGCAAGAAATCGCGCAATTTGTTGTTATTTTTTTATGTTATCTATTTGCAAGAAATATTGCAAATTAAACTTGGTGCAATTATCCGAAACTGAAATGTGCGTGTTTTTTTACGCATACAAACTTTAGATAAAGTTGCATGCAGCAAGGAACAAATATTTTTGTTGAAAAGCAAAGTTAGCCTTTCTTCTCATTTTCTTATGTCTGTCTGCGCTAAGTTTGTCACCGCCAGAAAAAAAAACGCGAGGCAAAGAGAAATTATGTTGAACGAAAATGGGAAAAGCGCCCTCAGTGCGGGGTTCAAAACTCAAAGAAGTTAATGGAAAGCCTCAGAGGCGTTTGTTTGATTCGTAGGTAGGAATGAGGCGGGGGGTGAGTTTCCCGAAGGAGTTCTGAAATAAGGAAAGAAGCCACCCGTCTCGTCGTCGGTTGCCTCCAAACAACACCAATTTCGAAATTATTATCTCGTATTTACTTGGTGTTCGTGTGCCTATATACATTTTCGAAGTTCTCGGTTTGTTCGTTCGTTTCTTATTTCGGCGATGTTCCAGGAGCTTTGCGGTACGTTTGCTTTTTAAAACATTTACCTTCGGCGAAATGCGTTGGGAAACTCGCGAATGCAAAATTTGCGCATAAAACGAAAAGCTCGCGATGAACACAGCATAACAGGTCGACGCTTTGCGAAATAAAAAGCAAACACAAAACAAAAACACGCGCACACAAAGTAATAAACGCGCCGTCTGTATACCTAAGCCTCTTTACCACCCCATTATAATTATTAGAAAACGCGAACGAACAATGTTTTAAATCGCCCAACCGCAGCGCGCCGCAGAAGGAAGACGTCAACGTTTACAAAACGCCGCGCACGAGATTATATGGGCTCGGCAACGACTCCGCATAAAACGTTATTTATTTACCCGTCAGATTTATGCACTCAATCATCGTGACTGTAACTAAACAATTCCACATGTTTATCGCAACTATCGCTTGGCTTTGTTTCGAGAAATCAATCAGCGCTAGACGTTTCGGCCGAAATTTATAGTTTGGAACTATGCGAACGGGCGGCAGCGCAACCACATTTCCTACGCTTACATGCACCATCTTTTGTCGAATTAAAAGCGCCTGCTTCGCGATCGGGGTCACTGATTTATACGAGCTCGCTGGCTACGGTGCAAGAATACATCTTGAAAGCACACAAATGCGGCGTGTCTCAAGTGCCGAATAATAAAACCGACGATTGATTCGGCTATTTTCATTTTTTCCTACATCCACTAAGTGTTTATGCATCGGCCTCATATTAGCGACCGTAGATTGTGGCACGAATAAAAGTTGCCAGTTACTGGGCTCAGACGTAAATCCTAATTATCTCGATGTTCTAAATAAGTCGACGATTGTTTTCTCGTGACGCTCCAAGCTGTCAGGATGAAACTAAGCGCGGCGTTCATTTCGGGCGTTTCGGCTGATTTATGCGGTCGCCATGTTTCTAAATCTTTCACGATTGTCTGCGGCACATTCGTGAAACGAACGTCACACAGACCTGAAGAATGCGCGTGGGAGTCCGCGCGACGTTGTCACAAGACAAATTGTGTGTTGTAATTGCTATTGTTCTAGCTGAAGAGAAGCACCCGGCCGAGGAGCGCACAGCCGATCCTGCTCTTGCGCGGAATGTTTTACGTAAATAATCAACGCGAAACGAGGACGAAAAAACTGTCGGCGGTTACTTACTGTCATCCAGTGACGTATTCTGTCTTTTACTTATTGTAGTTTTAAAAATACCCCAAACCACGTCGCCTCGCGCAAACAACACGCGCAACATAACATCGCAACGCGCGCCAGCGTTGTGAAATATTTACGGTAGCACGAAAGCTAATTGTGTTTTGGACCGCATTGCTGAATGACAAGTCGTAACAATACGGCGAGGCAGACACCCAACGAATATCCTGGCGACTGCCTCCGAGTTGAGATGTCGCAGTCGCGGACGCAGTGAAAGGTGCACAGGCACCTAACTTATTTTCTCGAATCTGTCGTCTGTAGTCTGCAACGCTGAGCTTTGCGGTGGTGTGAGTGGAGACAAAAGAGCACTGGAGGAATGACGCGTATAATGCATGTGGAAGCGCTCGCCGGGGACCTGAAAAGGGCGATATTTTTAGAAAACATGTTTGTTTAGTATCTCGTAAAACAATTTCTTTGTCTCGGGCGTCACTTTTATTGTCGCCTTTTATTTGTCGGATCGTCACTTTCAATCCACCGCGGATCGGTTGTAAAGCAGGCCTCCTTATTAAAACGCTCTCTTTTCAACGCTTGAAGCTCGCGCCCCGCAAGCTCACATGTCATTGCATGGGTTGAGGGCAGACGGAATGTTGTCTGTATTTAGAAGGGTGGCGCGCCTTTGCGATTCATGTGCGTCTGTTACTCATTATGTGATGATACGGGGAGACGTAGAAGCCAAATTTTACATGAATGGGGTCATGATTTCCATATTGAACGCTCACACAATATGTGCATGTATGAGTAATCCTTGTGCGGCGGATTCCTCGGGAGACCGCTCTGTCTAATCCGAACGTTCCCCTATGGTTGCATTACCGTTGTGCTATTAATATTGCTAGTTATGCATATGCCGCAAGTTATCGCGCGTCTAGGATGTCTAGGGTGGCTCATGAACTAATGCGTTTCGGACGAATCAAAGGCATGTCATAATACCAAATTGATAAATTGGAAAATAATTTGATCCCGCCATAACAAATGTTGTGACAATCGATTGGGTTTTTTTCGTGTTGTTTTATGTTCCATTCAGTTGTTTAACAAGTCATACGCGTTTAAACAAACACCCGTCCCGCTACGATTTGCATAAAATTGGAACAAGTGTAGTATACGATATAAAAGCTTGTTTTCTTCTCTACAACACATTCGTATTTATTTTTTAATATAAGTAACTTTCAAAAATAAGTAGAACCTCAAAAACTGGTTTCTTAATTTCTTCGAATTTGCGCCAGTCGATTTGTGTCAAAAAGGCATTGACAAACATCGATAATACTTAATTGATTAAATTATTGTCAACGTTTTAGCAAAGAAAAACACGCTCATGACTTATTACTCGACTCTTGCTACTCTCTATTGATACGTCTGCAGTCTAGGAAATAAAAAGCAGTTAACGAATACAAAGAACGTATATTTTCAAAAACGTTTGTTAGCAAATTCGATTGACCACGCGTTTACAGTATATTGGATTGTAATTACTACGAACTGTCTATTTCCTTTGAAGCTAGTTCGATCCCGAACAAACAAAGTTGCAATGTTTAAGTTGGGCATAATCGTCTGCAGTCGATATACACCATCATCATATATTAAGCAACAAAATGTGCTTGGCAAACTATGTGTATCAATGCAAATGCTTCAATTGCCCGACAGCCTAGTGTATAGCCGCTATATTGTGTACATTCGATATGACGATTTACTGGCAATATTTGTATAATGCTGGTGTAGATTGAAGCCGTCCTCGTGTACATTGAGGGTCCATGACAGTGCATTTGGCGCCGGTACTATAAACAATGGGTAGCACGAAGAAAAGAGATCTTTGATCTTTGATGATTTTAAAACAAATATTTAGTTTAAAGTTTGCAAATAAGCCACGAGGCGTCGTTTTGTGCAACCGCGTATCAAGCGGGCGAATGCTAAACGAAAGCGCGTAATAAAATAAAAGGCATTCAAATTAAGTTGTGTTTGTGTTTGGTTAGTTGTAAATACTGGGGGACATTTCCCTAATGCGGTAGAGTACAAATAAGTTCTATCAGTATGACAATTAACGATGTCCCTCCGACATATACAAAATAATAAATCATTTCGATATTGAAATAAGATGATTTATTGAAATTACATACGCAATTGCAAGTCAATAACAAGTATAGTAATAAAACTTAATTCACTATAACTGTGTAAAATAAAATATTAATCTATACCTAAAAAATGTGAGATTTGTAATTGTTTTTTATGCTAATTTAATATACTGAATACAGTTCTAAATAAAACAATACAAATGTATTAGGTTAAATAATATTATTCATTATTAACAAGATTCAACCATGTCTTGTCCAATACAACTACAATTTAATCAATTATTTTTTTAGCTATTGCTAAAAATCTTGTCACCGTTTGACTAGTTTGTCGATGCCTCTTTGCGACTGGTTGAGAGTCGACAAAATTAAGAATACAATTTTTAACAAATAAACAAAATTAACAAATAAAAACGATCTAGTACTCTTATTATATTTATATAATGCAGAAAAACAAACATGTCGACGGCAAAACAGTTACTATTTATGATTCATCTTAATAACATCCTATTACAATGCTCTATATTGTAGTGAAGATTAAATTTGAATACAGTTTCTAACTTTTTAAACACCTTGTAAATATGCAATGCTAATAGTTCTTCAAAGAGGCAACTATGCATTTAGAAATACTTCAAGAAATAAAATTAATCACACAATAGTAAACATTCTTTAAAAAATATTTGTAAAATGAGTTAGCAAATATGAAATCGATAAAAATATTGCATAGAATTCCAGTGAGTTGTCTACCAGCTATTTCTTTAAGTAAGTTTACAAAAGAACACTTATAAACAATGCATATTACAAAGGTGTTCAAGCAAGAAATGGTATGCATCAGCAAAATAACATTTGCAGCCAATAATAGGCACCTAAAATAAATGTAATGATATCATAGATGTCATCATTTCTATAATGATCGCGCGCTGTAATAACATATTTGCTTAAGATTGCCTCGCGCATTGTTCGCGAAAACAATAGAACGAAATTATAATTGCTTCTCTGAACTGCATCGAAGGCGAATCCTGTTCGCGTTAGCAAGCGCGAACCCATATGGGTAAGATAAACGGCGCCCATCGTCTGAAAAGCTAATAGTCTAGTGACCGGCGTTTATTACATCATTAGTCGACGCCACTTGCTCCTCGCGCTTCCATCGTGACTAAGTGAATTCGATGAATAATTAAACAATGTCATTTATCATAACGCGCGCGCGACGCGCCGCGAACAATATCGGCGACGAGATGAAGCAACATTTTTCAACACGATTATTAACAGCGCATTGCCACACGAATGCTCGCGTCTAACCGGCGTATGTCATTTATTGGCGGCGCATGCGACAGCGCATGCCGCGCAACGCGCGCGCGCGCCGCGTCCGAGAAAGACACGCGCGCGATGAAAGAATCGATAATGCTGCAATAAATTATATTATTACCTTGTCTGCCGCGTATAATATATAAATTGATTGGAATTTCATACCGTGCCGCACGGCAATTGGACGTGAAAGCGGCGGCAGGAACGCGCACCGCGGCCAACAATAATAATGCAACGAATGCAACCATCCGACCAAGCCACAACTCTTCGCGGCCGCTGTAAAAAATGCATGTTTCGTTTCTTTTACAAGGAAAGAGCTTGCACGCATGTTTGCAGTTGTGTTTTCTGATGTTCCGATTATATATATTACATATATTTATATATATATTTGTACCGATTGCACAAAACGATTTTCGAAGTGCTCGAAACGACATCCCCCGAAGTCATCGATGGAGTCATATTTATTCTAGGCGAACGCAACGAACGTGACGCACGGAAACGGCGAGCTGAAATGTCAATGACAACAAGTTGACATGGTGATGATGCCGAGTAATCGGAACAATGTGTATATTGTGGTGCACCGGAAAAAACGAACGGCAGCCAGCTAACGAATTATTGCCCAACAATTATGATTTGTGAAACAGGTTCATTGAGATAAAACCGTATTTTTAATAAACGCAATATAAATAATATAAATAAATTACGAACAAGTGGGAATGGCGTTTTTACATCGGCTACTACTACTTATGGCGTCGCAGCTGCAACAAATTTCTCGGAGCGCGCGCTGTTAACTGGTTAGTTAAGACGGCCGCGCGAGACGCGCGTACGCACACACAATTAATATTATTGACGCTGTAAATCTGAATCTTGGCGTACGAAATGCCTAGTTATCAACACGAAATAACTATGAGTTGTGGGCACCAGGTCCGCGCATCTCTGGTGACCCCATAGCGCCTCGGCGGCTTGGGGGGTCCCGTCGGGTCATTACCGACGAGGAGCCGGCGCAGAGTTTCGGCGGAGCGCACATCTACCACGCATGTTTCGATGCGTTAACGTTGTGTGCACCCTTGTAATGAGAGGCTTTGTGCGCACACCGAGCCTACTTGCTTTCTTCGCGGCCGTGCAACATCCTTCATTCGCTCGATTAGCATATTCGTGGCTTATTACACGAAATAACTTACGCTTTCCCATATCGTCGGCGAGCGCGCCGTTCAAAGTGATTTAGGTGCGCGTTCTGGTATTTTAAATCAAAAATATTTCTATTTGGCGGCGCCGCGCGCCCGAGCTGAAATTGATTCGAAAAAATGCACGCGATCGCCGATTCGCGTCGAGCGGCTCGTTCGGCCGCATTGTCGGGCCGGGAATCTGTTTGTTAAGTGGCTGGATGGAGAAGAAGGGAAATTAATAGTCGCAAAATTCCTCAAAGAGTTTAACTGCCGGCCGCATCAGATTAGAGACATTAACGGATCGTGGCGTCGACATTAATTTTACTGTTTATGGGCGGGACACTGGACACTTTTTATTCAACAAAAGTGTCGGCTACGCAACTTTATTTTTAATACAGGGTGATACTATGCACGCGACGCATACAATTACGACACACACAACTGATCGGGTACATTTTGAACGCGTTTATTGTTCAACGCCGAACATACCTCTATGTTTAGAAGATGCTCAGGCGAAGATGCTTGAATGGGGTGAGTGTTAGGGAAAATAGATGAGATGCAGCGTGCGCAGTCGATTAACTTTGATGCCCGTTATATTTAAGCAGCGCACATTATTCGCGGCGTTGTTTGACTTCGTGGTGGTTTTTTCACTTCTCAGGTTGGCGGTCGCATGCTCTGGTGCCGTCAGACAACGCCGGTCGGGCTATTATTCCAAATACCGGCGGCATAAATTTTGCGAATTCCCTTCCAGAGGCATTCGCCGCGCACCGCGCACGCACACCAACAATATGCAATGAAATCGGGATGGACGAAGACCTTTATATGCTTCCCATCTCTAATTGCGAAAGTTTTTATATGATCGCGTCGGCTTTGTCGCCGCCGTTGCATTCTCCGGCTGTAGTCGGCGTGTAAGTGCGCTTCTGACTTGATCAATCGCGTCTATATTCATTCGCGCGCAACTATTATAGAAAATTACATATAGTTGAGCGAGTTATACAATACCCAGTGATTTCCTTTCATTACCCTCATTGTCGGTGCCTCTTTGTCGCCGACTCGGTTCTCTGTTCATTCTTTCGATGAAACAAAATGATAGCCTTCGTCTCGCTCCTGCGAGAGCGCGCAGGGTGCGCGCTCGCCTCCGACTCCTGGGCGCGCGCGCGCACAATGAAAGGGCAAAAGTTTTCCAGGGACCATTCAGTTATCTCCCGATTCACTCGAATTTTCTATAGACAGTTTACGCTTGCCTCTGTGCTCCCGAACGATTCCGCGCTCAATTCGTACCTCTTTTATTCTTCCGTTCCACGACCGTGTATCGAGTATAATGCTGCCCGGCGCATTCACGTCGCTTTTATTTCGCTGGCTTCGGTCCGCTTTATTTTTCTTACAGTTTGCAATACTTCTTGTTGCCGCCGTAGATGAAGAGCGCCGAAAAAGGGTTATTTATTTTTCCACTGCGTTTGCAATGCATGTTTCGCGCCAATTTCCAAGCGGACGTTTTCATTTTTCGCGCTGGCCCTCTGTCCTTCCCATGCCTGCGCCGCTGATGGGCGGGCGTGCACGCAAAAGAATTAAAATTGAATCAAGTGGAAGAGGAATTATTAATTGCGCATGCAATCGCGCGCCCTTTTCGGAGACGACCGCGGCGAGGCTTGGAAATGACAGCGTCGCGAATGTTGTCGGATCAGGATGCGTCGGCTAGTTGGGCGCAACACTTGCGACTCGCCGAACGCATTCATCACGAAGGATTTATTACGATTTTTTTGTGACCGCCCCACTGGGCAACATAAGTCTACCACCACGTTACCCTCCTCGTGCACGACCTCAATGGTTTTCTAATTTAGCGTCGCACGAGCCGTCCGCCAAGGCACGAGCAGTCGCTTTGTGGCGATGCATAAAAATGAATAATGATACGTCGAGAAAATCAAACAACGATACACATAATTTAAATTATTTTAATGGTATTTTAAAAAAGCATCAAATAATTAGGCAAATTAACTGATTTTAAACGAGAATGACGAATTAAAATAGGCAATATAATTAGTCAATTAATGCTAAAAAGTGACACAACGCAATAAACATATGCAAATAAAACGACGCGAAAGCAACGTATCTGCATAATAAATAATTAAAATTTTTGTTTGCCAAGCGCGTTTGCATGCGTTTGTTGTTAAGTATTCATTCGGGGAAACGAGATACATTTGAAGTTGACGACATGGGGTGGATTTATTTGTATGAAAAGCGAAACGAGAGCCCTCCCCATATTTAATTTGCGCCATCAAAGATAATAATGTAATTAGCGAGGGGACCTTTCTCGCATCGGGTCCGGGACTCGCCGCGCCGCACAACTGTGACGTCTCGCGCGATCAATCCTTGTCGCCGGATAAGTAATTAAGAAGGGACACACGCCGACACGTCGAGCTGCCTCTCGGCCGGACGCTTGTTCTCTAATATGATATATAAAGACATAAATATTTAGCGCTCGCGCCGTCGATTGCGTACCCACGAGCAGGCCGAAGGAAGAGGCGAGTCTGGAATAATGAACGCACGAAATCCTACGTACGCGCGTGCAGGACTCGTTCGCTGGCCGCATCTCGTCGCGGCGCTCGATAGTATTGTGCGGCGGGCGACTTATTTATGAGCAGTTTTGATGGATTGCAAGCGAGGCGCGCAGCACGACGGCGTTCGCTCCTTAATAGCCGGGAATCAATCAGCCGGGCTTTTACTTTTAGTCACGCTTGTAAATAATATAAAACGCGCACTCCGCGCGCGCGCGCACAGGTGCTGCATACGCTCGCAACGCGTGCTAATGCGAGCGTTTCGTGCGCGGCGCATGCATTTATGGATGCGCTGAGAACCCATCCAGAAAAACCGAACCTCGAAGAAGGCCTCCGCTAAGTACTCGCGTTTAGCGTCACGCGGCGGGCTTTTTTTAAATTTCATTCGCCTTGTGACTTTCGACGCGTTTTCACGAACGCATAGGTGGCGCGTAAAGCGCGAAAGTCGTAGTTACGAGCGGAAACCGCGGTGCGCGATTAAGTTGTGACGTAACAAGCAACGCGAGCAGCTCGTTTCAGTTTGGCTCTTTCATCTCTTAATGGCCTTGCCGCTTCTTCGTGTCATTAATACAAGTTGCAATCGCATAAGCATACGCGTCGCGCGCCTTCGGTGGGGTAACGGCGAGATATCAGGATGTCGCTTACAAATCGTCAACTTGTCACAATCAC
>JAODGE020000183.1:0-19969 GCA_027574965.2 Ecitophya simulans
AAGAATTTTGTGTGTAGAATTGTAGATATTATCGCTTTCAACACATCATCGGTTTAGGCAGAGAAATGTTTTGAACACACGGGCACGTGTCGAAAAGTTATTCAAGTGACTCGATGTGCTTCTCTCACAACGTGCTGCTCGTCGACTCCACTCTCACTTTCAAACCCTTCTCTTCTAAACTCACGATGCTCGCGATCGTTTACACTTTACACGTTCCTCTTTAGACCTTGCTAGTTACAACAGCTATGCATAGCCTCTTTACCTAACGCGTACCAACTTTTCTAATACCGTGGTAAATTCGTTGTTTGCAATGTTATCTTGAAGTACTCGTGCCTTGAAGACCCTCCAGCCAATTCTTGGAATGCTCTGGAAGTACCATACGCCCACATTACACTCTTGACAGTGACAAGTTTGCATTGACCTTCAAATTAAAGCTAATTGAAGGTTTGAAATGTTGGAATTGTGCGGTTCTCACCGATTCTCTGGTTTCACATAATTATGTTCTTATAAAACATAGATAAAAACGTATACAAACCCAATATCCTCGACGTAATCACGTCATTTGTATGCCTTGGCCGCGTTGTATCGAAATGTGTGCGGAAACACGTAAACTAGGTATGTCGGAGTTTGGTGTAGTGACGAACGAGGAAATCGTTGCAGCCGTTCGTTGCGTGTATTATGGCATAGTGTGTAATGAAATCGCTAACATGTGACTACGATTGACGCGAATTTTCCTGGCGAACACTCGCGAACCAAGCGCGCCGGAGCCAACCTCCCGATTACGTTCGGCGCAGGACAAAAACGCGTGCGGGTGCGCGGGGGTGCGAGAGGGAAATGTCAGCTGCGCCGCCTCCACTGCCGGCGGCAACGGGGGTAAGGTCGTTGGAAGGGAGTGCAGCATGAAACGGCGGCGCATGGAGATCGATGAGACATGCGCTGATTTTATGCAATCAATAATAAAGCTAATCAGCGCTTGACATGAAAGAACGTGAATACTTTATACATGATATAATCAATTATGCATTTCTGCCGTTTGAAAAATTATAACTTAATACTGCTTTGAGGCATTCATTAATTCCTAATCATTAATGGCATGAGTAATTCAAAAACATGCTGAATGTCGTCGACTGCGTAGGTTGAATTGAGTTGGTAGATAGTTAATCGATATTTGCTGCTATCCATTCTTAGTTGTCGTCTAAGGGATGGAAGAAAAACAAATGATTTTTGTGATTTACACAATTTTATTTTTACAATTACATAGATTAAGCACACACACAAATGGATACATTGAGGATTACAGTAATAAAGACACAATAAACGAACGTGTTTTATCGTTTGTCGAACATGATGAAAAGTGATTTGGAAACTTCATGATCGTTGCTAGGATCATACTTTACACTCCATACGCACAAAAACATAAATAAACAATATGCAAACATAAACATTAACAATAATAAATAAAAATAAAAATTAAAATTAAAATGAAAGTAAAAAAATAAAAATAATAAAATAATAAAAATAATCATTAAAGAAAAGAAAATTAATGTTCTAATTTGACAAAAATTAAATAAAAGTTTAAACAGTTTTAGAAGCAGAACAAAAGAAATTAAAAATAATATCAATTGAAATCATAAGTAATAAAAAATAAAAAATAACAATTGATGTGCGCTGAACAAGTTTGATAATTTTGTGAAATATTTTGTTTACCGTAGTTCATTGGCATTGTAGCAAATTTTAAAATACATTTGTTTGTTTTAAATAATCCTAACATAATTTCTAATTTTGTTTTCCCAATTTTATAAATGTTTAAATGTTAAATTTCATATCAGCTTGGAGTACATGGTCTGGGACAGATCAGTTGTTTAGTTTGAAAGCTGTAGATAGTGTTGCTAAACAGAACTTTGTGCAAAATATGAACGAAGGGTTTTTATGGTCAATTTTCATTCATATTACGCGCATTACATTGAATAACTGTTTGTGTAGTTTGTAGTAATATTTATACAGCTGTATTGTGTTTGCTGATATCAAATTTATGTGAAAATAAAAGTAAGGCACACGAACACCAAATATATATATAATACTTTTGTTACTTTTCCTAATATTATGTGTCTTTGAATAACCGGAACTCATCAACCCAACTTATATTTATCCTAATGATTATTATTTAAACCGTACAGTAACTAAACACGAAACACGAACACGATTATAAGAAGCCATAACCTACTCTAACCTAATTTACTTGTTTATAGTTATATGTCGGTAACCTAAATTAACCTAACATTTTGTCCACTTTTTTTCGATTTTCTTCCAACTCTTGTAATTTTTTAGAAAAAAATAATGAAATGATAATTCAAAACAAACAAAATGAAACAAAGTAACCAAACAAATTGACCCAAAAATGTTGTTAAAAAGAAACAACCGAACCAAACATAATTGGAAAATTAAATGTAACAATGAAAATGATAATGTGCATGCAAACAAAAAAGTAATAAAGTAAAAATTAAATTTAAAAAACTAAACATAAATTTTAAATGAGTAAAAATGTTATGAAACAAAAATATCATAACGTTGAACCAGAAACATAGCTTTGTTGTATAAATAACGAAACGGAATTGTTATTAAAAAAAACGTTATGTTAAAACATGAACAAGCACTTATGAAACAGCAATGTGCTGAACGATTTGTAAACCGAACCAAAATTTGTAACAAGAAAACAAATACTGAATTAATGATTTGTAGGCACTGATGGCGTTATTTCGAAATAATGAAACAAAAACAAAGATAACAGTAACAAACAAACTTAACTTGAAATGTAACTGAATGAAAACGTAAACAAAACGTTAACGAAACAAAAAATAAAAAGAAAAACTTAAAAGAATGTTCTTAAATTTAAATTTGTCAAATTAAAACAAACAATAAAAACGAAACCAAAACGTAACCAAATAAAACGAAAGAAACTAAACTGAAAATTTATATACCAAAAACATTTAAAATAAAAAAAAGGAAAAAAAAGAAACGTAAATCAAACTTAATAACTTGAAACAAATAACTTTAACGGCGGCAAACAGACAACTGCGCGTTTAACAGAAACAAAAATTTCAACAAGAACGTAACAACTTCTCCCCTTTGCATATCTATTAGCATTTTGCTGCGTTTGTGGTTTTTGGGTTATTTTCCCCCTTCCCAATTTGAAGTCAAACAAAAACTTAACAGAAACAGAAACCGTATGAAACTTCAACTTTTGGCATGTTGTCTGTCCTAACTTTGATTTAATTGTGTTTCATAACTTTTTATAACTATTTCCTATTTTTTCGTGATTTTTTTATAACAGTAAGTTGATATCGGGTAACCTTTTTTGTCGTCTTGCGTCGGCAGTTGAAAAACGATAACGAAAACTTAACAGTAACAGTAATAGTAACAATGCGAGCATGCAAAACTTAACAAGTTTGCGCTTTTATCACAAGCACAGCTGTAGTTTTTGAAATATTGATGCCAAAATTTTGTGTGTCGTGAATTACTTTTGTAAATTGATGCTTACTTGATGTTGTAATTTTTGTATCGTAATAATTGTTAGATGGTTTGATTGCGAGAGCAATTTGTTGTTGTTGATGTTATTGTGATGTTGTTTCAGCGTTTGATGTTGTTTAGAGTGGGTATTGATGATATCATAGTAAAAGTTTGTAAATACCTCGATGTTTACTGACTCAGTTTGTGATGGGGGTGCTGGTGTTGGCGTCGATAATTGATACATTTCTTGGGGATGGATCTTCTTTGAATTCTTAGCGATGGTGATAAGTTGATTAGTTGGTGAGTAGTGCTTGTGGTTAGCCGTTGTTGATTCCTCACGGTGTAAAATCTGAAACTAATATCGAAATTTTGCTTAGCGACCACTCATTTGACCATATAAATAATCAAGCAAGTTTTGTGTGAAAATGATTATCTGTATTTACCTTCTTTTCTGGTTAGATTACATCTATTGGTGTGGCATATTTGTGGAATGTATTTAATTGTTGGATGTCCAGCGATGATTATTAAACTTGATTTTGCTGTTGAAGAAGGTAGGTTTTTCACTTGTTGCCCAAAAAGATACATCTAAACAAGAAAAACAAATTTTTGGCAACATTTTTCAAGAAGTAAAGTGATATGACCAATATAAATAAATTATACTTACGTTTTGAAGATATAGGAATGCTTTACAGATGGGGCGTTCTTTAAAACTTTAATTTGGCGTTGTCGAAGGCAGTGGATAAAATTTAATTTAACACTTTTATCACTGTGAAAATCTTAATGTTGAACTGACGTTGGTTGTGGCTCTAGCAGGTGATTGCAAGCATGGGCATACCTCTTAGGAAGAGGCAGCCCATGCCCAGCAAGACACTCCGAACACGCTGAACTGTTGACTGGACGAAATTCAAATTTCGAATGAAAACGCTTGCCGTTTCCCGAGCTTATATACAGATTTGTGCCCCTACTACAAGGCCCCTTCAACGTTCGCACCCCTAGTCGCAAACAACTACCTGTCTCGTTCTCCGCTCACACTTCCTATGCGCACGTCTCACTCCCAGTAAGTGAACGACTTGTTGACCGTGGGTACCTTGAAAACATGCTGGTATTGCGTGTCGCCCTCCGCGTACGTACCCGTCACCCTCATTGAATCTAAAAGGGGGCTGGGATAAGAAATAATATGCAACCCCATATTTTTAAAACGTCTAGAAGAAGTTTTGCATTCGGTGGTAAACTAGTTAACGATAAAAAGTACTGCCAAAAACGTCTGGAATACGTACATGCGAGTAATGAGAATTGTAGACAAGATGTTCTAGAATATGTCATCACATTTAGTAAAACAACTTTAAAAACTTTAGTTTTGCGAGTTGTAGTGAACGTGTGTATAAACCTGAGAACACTATTCACGAGGCGTTGATTCAGGTGCGTTCAAATTCAATGGATCTAAAGGGGGATTGCTGAAAGGTTCATGCAGAAATTAAGATTTGCGCAACGCAACCGTGGGATAAATTTGAAAATACGAGACCCATGCACGTACGATTGTATCACAATCTTTAATGCGCTATAAAAACACCCCTATTATTAGATAGCTTTTGTATTGCTTGCGCAGACGACTGCGTAATTCACGAAATTACGAATCTTATAGAAATCCGACCACCTAGTGATTACGAGCATGTAATCACATTTCAGTTAATTAAATTTCTCTGCAAAGGGTTTCAAGGTGAAGGAGCAAATATTAAAGAAAGCAATCAAATGTTCGAATCTTTCAATGCCTGCACAATGCACCGTACCTTATTTTGATTTCCTTTTGCACTGTGGTTGAACTTCCGGTGGCAATGTTTGGGTTGGTTGGTAATTTTTATTACTTACACGCTGCGCGATTAAAAACTTTGCAAAGGGGATGATTGTAATCTTGAAGATGCTGTGATTTTTACAAACAAGTGCAACTGGTAGGCACACTTTAGCAATTATCGTAACAATTACAATAAATTTTAGTAAATTTGAAAGTTTTATGTGTAAGTAATTTCAGTTCAATCCAGACATTTTCCGTTACGGAATGTTACTCCTTCGTTGCTGTTGAAAGCGAGATTCAACGTCGACCGTTGGGATTTACGCAATAAGACCAAGGGGTGAGTTTACGAGATCATTGAAGTAGAGTAAAAGATGATCCGAAGGGTACGTCCCAGCCGTTGAAAAATCGAAACTGATAATTCCTTCGTATCACCCCAATTCTTTTCAAAGCGATTCTTATGCGCTCACAATCTGAGCAGTTGTATTCTTGGCCGTTAAGATTGCCCTCTTTTCAAACTTCGTTCAGACACGTACCAATATTTTATGTGCATAAAGACTGACGCAAATGGTAGGCTTGCAAGTAATATTTGACCTTTTTATTTCAGGTCCTGCCACGATCTGGTTCCCGTGGGATTTATTATCTGCGCGCATACCTACCTACCTACCTACCTTCAAGCAGAACGTACATGTCGAGACTTGAAAAAACTTGTCCCGTCCTTGAATTAAATACGAGTACACAACAGTTTGTCCTGCAGGCTGCGTAATCGGCAATAATCCAGCAGGTTTTCAAGCTGCGACTGAAACGTGTTATTCTATTCCTGTTCATACTCAGATGCAGGGTAGAAAGAATTACGATGTGTTGTACAAGTGTGAGAACGTTTTGAATCATTCTGTAGGGGCATTTTTAGTAATTTGCATGGGCATAATGTGTCCAGGGTTGAAAATAGTGGTAATGGGAGGTACGTGACTTGCACCGCATACAGGTATTCATGGGAATGCTATGCAGGGTACAAGAATACATTTGCAATTCAATTGACAAACTAACACAGCGCGCTGCAAGGAAAAAACTGCAGCTGCAGTCTAAGCGACTCATCATTGAGATTTTGAAATTTAAAATGTTTGCCAAGAAGTATTGTTATAAATATAAACTTTAAATCTTTCTTCAACTTATTTAAAGTTATTAAGCGGAAAATTTTGCATTTTTTAGTGGATTCAAAAACCGTAATATGATTTAAAGTCATAACTTCCATAAGGCACAGGCTGAAGAGACGTCAATCTGCAAAAAAATCAGATTTCAAACTAGAAATAACCCATCATAAAAGAAGCATGTGCGCGACGAAGCTTTGTATGAGAGGGTGACAATAGAATCAGAGGACCAAAACGCAGGGTAGTCGAATAGCGTGACCGTGGGAATGCTTGCTGAGCGCATCACCAGTTTTCGAGTTAAAGTTTTCTTCATTGATAAAAACCTTGCTCTCTATTTTGACACGCGAGTGAGACAAAATTATGAGTAGACGTAAAAAAATACAGTTGAAATCAAATTACACATCCAGTTAGTTTCGGAGGCTCATAAATGTTATAATATTATGGTGAGTTTTAACAGGATGTAACCTTTTAGCCTAGATATCATTTTTGGAAGGGTGTATACTGAAAGGAATATATACGCTTATTTCACTTGTTATATCCAGCGGAAGTGCTTATCTTTTTAATAGCAGGCATCTTGTCGTTATAAAGCTTATCGATATTGATCAAATGGATAGAGCCAGGAGACACGGCTAGTTGGGTGCTTGGTTTGCACCTATAAATATTTATTAAACCTAAACATTTAGATCGAAAAATCACACGAGAATTGTACGATCAAAAACAATGCTTTCCGAGCTTCCGATGAAATGTATTAATGGCTTTCTACCTCTACCCGCATAGATATTTCATGACGCCATGCGCTTATAAAAACCGAGTGCGTGGGGTGCGTTTGCAGCATTCATCGCACGCCACGTCTATTGCACATCGGCGATTTCAATTGGGATCGTCGCGTGCCACCACCATGGTGGTCAATCTATTTTAATTATTCTCACAGCGATGAAACGTTCAAATTTACGGCGCGCACGCTGTTACTGTTCTAGTAGTACCACCATGGGGTAGATTTACAACGAATGCAATACTAATGATGTCATGCAGATAAAATAATATTTCATGCATCTACCGGCATAAACATGAGTACAAATGAAATTCGCACTGCATTAAATTTGTTGCAGACTTTTACGTGAAACAGTAACGTAATATATGTTTGGGTTTTTAGTTTTGAGTTTCGAGTCAAAAGAAATGTACAAGTATTTTCGAGTTTTCAAGATAAAACGTCAAAAGTGAAGACTTTATTACGACATCTGTTCTTTTACAACTTATTTTGACACTTTCTCTAAAAACCCGGCTAGTCGACATGTGGTAACGCTTCTTATCTATTCTTGAAGAACACGCACTTTGCAAAACGCAATGGCTTCAAGACAAAGCATCTTTTATGATGACATAAAAGGTCTGAGAATACCCAACTGCCAAAATTTTGAAGGTCACTTAACGCCCAGCTGAGACGTTTAGCCAAGCAGATGGTTTTTGTATTTTGACGAACGCTATGCGACCCGAAAGGCGCAATAAATATTTCCTAATTTTGCCTCTACCTACTTTGACAAGTACACACAATTGTGGTACCACTAAAAAGATTAAGAAAATCTTGGCACGAGTCCGTTCCACACTTCATGAGTCACCCGAGGCGCAGCTGAAGACCTTCTTTGAGTTTGATCGTAGAATCGCGCACGTGTGATACACATAAGCATTGTCCACGCGCTCCCATTGAAGCCGATTTTCATTCGATGATTTTACACGCTTTACATTAAATCACCGTGTGGCCAGACTTGAAAGGGTCACCTTCAATGCGACCCACCCCAAGAAGTTAGCGCAAGTCTTTGATTCTATTCAATTCTCGCTGCTTTCCTTCGCGTACGCTGCTCGGTAGATGCCGTCTTGAAGTTTAGCATTTAAATGCGAAGGGTATGCATTGTGCAAGCTACGGGGAGCCGGTGTGCTTGAAGGGGCGCATGCTGAGCTACACGAATCGTAGCACACGTTTGCCGTCAAGGAGCATACAGGTAGTAGACGTCGAAAGGAACGAAATATTCCGGCTATTGTTAGTTTAGCCGGAGGAACTGCGGGATAATGACATGCATTGTGAAGAAGCAAAACTGGGGGACTGAGAATTGATAAATTTTGCTCAGAAATAAAAGCAAAATCTTATGTAACAATGCGCAATGTCCGCTGGATGTTTGCTGGCGCGTGTACCTTTTCTCCGATGGACCATCAGATTTGGCACAGATTTAGAATAGCAGTGATTTTTTTAAAACATCGATATGATAAAGAATCGATGTTTACGTTATGATGGGTTTTATAAACTATTGATGTCTCACCATCAACTAGTAGAAATATAACAGTTCTTGAAACAAATGTTGTGTATTGCAATTTCAATTACAGGTTCAATATAAACTTAGTATCTGGACGTTCTACAGTTGTTAAACAATGAGTCCCTGTTATCTCTCGATCCAGGTTTTAACTGCGGAATTCTGCACGTTGCTGGCAATAGTATATGTCTACCGTTAGTATTTGCGGATAATCGAGCAATTTGTTTTGCAGTTAATCCAGCGCGTTTCGGACCCTTTTCATTGCAGTAACAAGGAATGTAGATGGAAACTTCAGGACAACCACATGCTGGATGAAGGACGGCGATATACCCCGGACCGTTCTTGTTTGCCAGTACACGAAGCGAATGCATTGACGAATCTGACTCATTAGGTCTGTCATAATTATCTCCGCAATGAGCATGGTGCGGGCGTATGTGTCGATGACAGTCCATCTGGCTCATGCAAGACAAGTTACTTTTTGCGCATTGAATGACAGAAAGCTTTGGAGCAATTGCCTCCGGAGGCGGCGCATCTGTTAAGTTCTCCTTACGCACACTCGGCGTTTTAACATTATTGACAGTCTCCTTAATCGATTTACGAATTGGTTTTGGTATTCTTGATCGCATTCTTTTCCGTGGTTTTTCTGGTAGTTCTGCAGACGATGAAACTGGCAACTCGTCGTGATTCGATGGTTCCGAATCAGATATTAGTACGATTGACGCGGTTTTAGAAAGAGATTGGTGTGTAGCTCGGCGATGTATAAAATATCTTCTCCAAAACTCTTCGGGATCAATAGGACTATTCTCTATCAATTCGACAATTTTTTCACTCTCTATAAATCGTTGAAACGACTCGGACAACTCTTCCGTACGGAAAACGTCAAGAAATGACGAATGAGCCGACGCAGGTTCAACTTCATCTACAAATTATTTACGTACAATAAATTAAGTATTTAGTAATGAAATTTATGAGTCACCTTTATGAGTTATTTGCTCGTCGTTTTCATAAATTGTTCCTAAATTATTAGCGCTATTTGATACATCTTTGAGAGCTTTGTCAAATTTTGGTTCACGATGCACATCCGCTAGAAAATGATCACGCAGTCAAATTACCATTGTATAAATAATTTATGATAACTTACCTTTTGATTGTAGGTCTTGCGATAGTTTTGGTTTAATCTCTATGAGCTCTTTACTGGCTGCTGGTCTACAAACAACACCGCGTTTGCTGGAATATATTTCTGCTTGTCTGGAAGGTTTAGAAAGAGTTATATGGGCAGCACTAGCTTTTAGTTTGCTGGTGGAACTATTTTGCAGACTGGCCCTAGATCTAGGATCTTCTTTTGAATTTGACATTGAGGTAATAGTATAATTCTTCATGGAAGAGGAAATTTTGTCCAATTGGGCGTCTTTGGACGTAACGTAATCTTTTCTTTCGTGCACGATTAATTCATCATAATCATCATAATTATCTTGGTCAGACGATTGTAATTTTTTAGATTGCATTCTTTTAGAACTTGCAGAAGAGCTTGGGAGAATTTGAGCACTTTGCCTGGAACTAACTCTACGTTTTGAATGTTTTCTTCGACGCCTTTTTTCATCGTCTTCTTTACTGCAACTATCCTGCACGCATTCATCATAATTTGGAACCGCAAAAATATATCGCCTGAAGAATTCACTGAGCACACTGCGATTGGGATATCGACTGTGTCTGTCTTGTGTTTCATATCTCGAGTGTTCTCTCCGATGATGAGCTCGATTTTGACGGTTTCCTCGATGTCGATCGCTTGAATAATTTGTGACTGCTTCGTGCTCTTCGCTTTTTTTGAACATTGCAAAATAGTAGACAAGATACACTCGGGTTATTGGCACGATGTGGTCGTATTTGCATGCACGGAACTCCTGAAAATTGGTGTAACGTTCAAATTTGAGTCGGATTGTAGCAGAGAAGTAGTAGTTGGACGGATGGTATTTACAGATCGCAGCATTATAGGTTTCTTCTTCGGCAACGTCCATGATCAGCCGCAGGTCGGAAGTGGTGAGAGGCAATGAGTTGAGGCTCGCATGGAACGGTTCATCTTCATTCTCGGGTCCGTTAATAGCAATGGGTTTACAACATTTAGCTGGCAGGGACGCTTTCAGAAGATTGTCAAAACCAATATTTTGAAGTTCTCGTCGTATTCGTAGTTTGGGATGTTCAATATTTACATTCGTGGCCATTTTCCGAAGCTCTTGAATTTCAATATTCATAGGTGGACATATAGTAACATTGGGCAGCGAAGAACGATTTACAACGTAGGGTAAACTAGAATTACTATCAGCCATATCCATAACTTGAAAGATATCAGGATCGCGCTCCTGAAAGGCCGATTCTACGAGCAGCGAGTTTGCAGTCATACCAAAAATATTATCAACCAATGGATCGACAGTCATCATGACAACCTTATTCTTATTTGGAGCCGAGTTTCGTGAACTTATCATTTTAGCAAGGGCACACCTTTCTTTGATTAAACTTTTTAGTGTGACTGGTTTACACTCGCATTTTTTATTTTTTGTATTTGGTTTTACTATTGTATCCACATCTTCAACTCCTTTGCCGTTACTGTCAATTACTGTCGTTGCCAATCTGTTTGATGCATACGGATAACCATTTTTTAAAACATTTAACAAAGTCTAAAAAACAAGAGCATTTTATTGATATTGCACATATATTAACTGGCGACAATTACCTGCGAAATCTTTATAATGATTGGAATTCCAATTATTCCAGCATGAACGTGAGGAGTTTCACGATAACAACAACCCAAATTTTTGTCCGGCATTTCGGCATCAATCTCCGCAAAATTTATGCTGATTAGTTTGGTTTTAACTTTTTCCAAAGTGTTAAGGCAATACATCACTTCTTGCATGCACCTGTATTCATCTTCTACACCTTCAAATCCACATCTGTCAAATTGTTTATCTTCAAAATCAATTAATTCGTTTTCTTTCAAGATCCGTAATTGGGCGGCAATTTTGCCCATTAGATCACGAAGGAAATCTGAAACGTCCGAACATGGTAGATCAGGGTCGGCGTTACAAAATTCTTTACATTTTAAAGACCCTTTTATAGTGGGTCTTGAATATATTTCTGGTGGTACTGGTACCATAGGCTCATAAGGTTGTGGTCCAGCTTGTCCGTGAGTATCTAGATCGAGATCATTACTCTGCGATTCCGCCACTATCAACACATCTTCATCAATTTCAGTAATCTCATCTTCGACTAAATCAGGAGGAGCCATCTCTTCATTAGAGTCATCTACGGTTGCACAAGCCCTAGCAGCACCTTCAAAGCATTTAGGCCTATATTCTTGGGCGCTCACAGTGTATGGAGTGTCTTTGTTTACTAAATGACTAATTTCTTCTTTTACTTCACTTTGGTCTACAGACGTAGCACCAAGGAGACTTATATTGTTCCCAGCTATTGATTGTTGTTGACTTTGCTGATCTACGTCTTGCTTGCTTTTTCCTTTTCTACTCCAACGCTTCTTTACAGTTTTATTTTGTAGCGGTTTTACTGGATCATCAACTTGTGCATTCATCGCAATACTGTTGCGATGGTCAACAGGAATATCCAATCTCACAGTAGCTTGCTCTCGGGATGTGTGAGAATCCTGGTCTGCTGGGGGAGGAGGGGGATCATCAAAGCAATCGCACACTTTAGTCTTTGGTTCACCGATTACAATAAAATGTTCGGCAATTTGTTTCCGGATGGCATCCCTATCAACAGTAATGTCGTGTTCAAAGTCGACATCAAATTGACTTTTTTTAATACTGATTATAGATTCAGGATGTATGCCATCAATGCTAACTTGATCTAAGTTCAATTTTAATTTCTTAATAGTGTCAGTAATTAGTTCATGAAGATTAACAAGTTGCTTCATTAGATCACGATCGATGAATATTCGATCCGCCATTCGTTCAATATTTTCTAGCAAATCTTCTTTCTTAATGGTCGGAACATTATTGACTATGAAATCAACTTGGTACGGCAAGTTTACCTGAACTGAACTAAGGTCTTTTCCAACTTGACTGATTATTGCAGATGCTTGATAAGCTCGTATGTACTGTGTATAGCTGATTGTACATATTGGCTGGCGTTTGTGGAGTATTTCCTTGAATTGTCTATGTGAAAAACTCGTCGCACAGCTAATAATGTCGTCTATGATTGGCGTCAAAAAGCGATAAGCGGTTTTCAATCGAGTCATGTTATTGTTGATAACCCAAGATGTCTTTGTTTGAGTTGATGAGTGATCGTGAAGATTCTTCGGTCCAGATGTAGCGACTGATAAGCTGGTACGTGCTTTCGAAGATCTTGCAATAAGATGCTGATCCTCTTCTCTTTCTATCGTGCTAACGCACTCAGAAAATGTATCAAACATAAATTCATCATTTTCATCGTATGTATTACACGTCTTGTGATACCCATGTGCTTTGTCACGAATACAATTGTATCCATTTCTTAGGTTGTTATCGTGGGCAGAAAAATTGTCATAAGACAATCGCTTCCGTGCAACCATCTTTCGCAGAAAAGTTTATATAAGAACCACATACATTATACTAACGCATCATTGAGCGTTTACAAATCGAAACTACAATTTATTATTTTACCACAATTTACAAGACATTTTGAAATAAAAAACTAAAATATTTGTGTCAAATAACTGACACGTAAACGTTAATATAGCAGCGAAACAGGTTCACTTGATTTCAATAAAATTAGAGAACAAGTGGACCAGGTTGGATGATTTGTTTGATAAACGTTTATATTTCTAATGTCTGTGTATATGTTTATTCAATATTCTACTACATTTCGCGCATTTACATCACCGACATAAAAATAATTATTACTCATATGAAACGTTACTGATCATAGAAACGAAACATTATTTTTATCTAACAATTAATTAGTATATATTTAATATATAGATATTTTCAATATATTCATATATAGATTTATTTGTTATCGATCATGCCCATTTAATCGATGAACTTATGCTTATTTATTAGTCGATGCTGATAGGAACGTAACGATTGCCGTTTTATTCTGTAGGCCTGATATCAGTAAATACTGCGTTCAAAGATTTGATCTGATCCAAGAAAATAATCCAATTGATCAATCAAATGGGACAATCGATACGTGTATAATCGAATAATATCGAAACTCTAACCAATGCTGTTCTAACAAATGCAATATATATATATTTACTCAATTTATACTGTGATATTGATACATTGCAACGTAAAATAAAGTAAATATCAATCTTTTATAGAATATGCTATTGATACCATTTGTTCTTACAGTGGTGATTACTCAATAAATATGAACTAATTGTATTCACCGTACAATTAATTTTTATCAGCATTATATCATCGTTATTACAATTAATATCATAGTTAATAAATATCATCAAGTATTGTGTATTGTTTTGTCTTTAATGCAACATCGGGTGCTAATTTAGAGCCTTCTTTGGAACAGTCAGCACTTCGAGACTCGTTCAAAACATATGTCAAGACTTTCTTGAAGAATTGAAACAATTCTGTTATACATAAAGCTTTCTAGAATTCCAAGCATAGAAAATTGTTATTCGTGGACAAATAGATTGATTTCAAGAAGATTTGTTCGTACGTCAAGTACCTTGAAAAAACACAAATCAACGCAAAGTAAAACGTTCACAATATTATCAAACGCATCCATGACCTCACACTCAATTAGGACATGTGAATTGAACTAAAGACTATGTACACTTAGCTACTAAACCTATTTAGCGAAACACATTCTTAAAAGATTCCTTGGTTTCGTGAGTACATGCGTGTGTTGTTTGGTAATTTATCGTGTAGGTGTAAGAAGTGTCTTCATGTGCGCATAACAAAATAGCGGTGTTTGCCACACGCAATTTCGTGAGTGTAATTACTCATATCATAGCACACAGCGTACAAATAACACACGTTTTACTTTTAAATTTGTTTGTAAGTGTCAAATTCGTTATCATTTACGTCTTATCTATAAAGTATGTTATGTGCCTCCTTTCAGATTTTGAAAACTTTCATTTAAAAGCGTTGTGAGATATCTCTATCTCTATATATCTCTATATATCATTTTCATCGCAGTAGTTATTAGATTATCCTCAAATTGCCATCCGAAGGAAGTCTAGGACATATCAGATGAATGGAAGATGAAATATGGATTCGGGGAGGGCGGATGAACACGTATTGCCACTACACATTATTCAGCGCATGTTTGCGTCGCCTGCCAAATATGGATTGCACATTGCACAGCTTACTTAATAATAAATTAAGTACAAATGACGTATTCTTATGCGTTACATATGTTTAGTTACACAATTATTGACCATATTTCATATTTATCTAGTAATACGGTCGAGCTGTGATTGTGTTGTCATTGCAGTCGACACGGCCGTGTAAAATGTCGTTAAACCTTTTGCTGGTGTCATTCAAAGTGTTTAACTACAACAATTTTGTTCCACGATTTAAACTTGTCTTTGAAATTTGTGCTATGATTTGTTATAAATGCGTTCGTTTGATTTTAATTTTATTCAAGTGTTTCGTTTCTCTCTTATGGTGATGAAATGTTGAACATGTTTTAAATTAGATCTTGCATTACGTTTTGGTATTCAATAATCCTCCGGACGGTCGGCGCTTCCTTCAATGTCTTGATCCGCGTCGTCATCTTCGTCATCGCTTGAGTCCTGCGAAGACGGTGCGGGATCGTTTGATTTGCCTAATAATGATTCTAAAATCAAATCATTGATAAATTCTGCGCACCAGCTTAATGACAATGTTACATACCACACAATGGTTTGCCATGCGTGCGTGTGTTGGCAAACTCTACACCGTGTTTGTCCACACACCAGCACATTCCAATTGCGCTGTGACACTGCGTCGGCCTGTAGTACCCTTGCACATCACAGTCGGGTACGTAGACTCCTAACACGTTCATGACTAAATTAATATCGTAAGATATTAAAACAAGAAACAGGGACTATGTCACCTACCTAGCAACTCGGGCGTAATCTTACGCTTCACTGCAGCGCACGGGCGTTCGGTACGCTGGAAACAATGACACCACTCGCCGGGCGTAACGATGACATCTCTGTCAGTGTCGCATTGTTGAAGGAAAGGCTTTAAGCACACTTCGCTCTGATCGTGCTCCAGGTCGTACAATTCCTTCAGCGATAGGCGCCCATCACCGTTGAGGTCCAAATGTTGGAACATCCATCTCACCTCACCCTTGCACGCAGCAGGAAATCGGGCTAAAATCATAACGTCACCACCTCAGTAACACTGCACCAATGCATAAGTAATAGATTGATTGTAACCTTTTGATTTGCGATTCAGGCGTCTCCTCTTCGAAGAATCTGCCATGACAACAGAAAACCAATCCAGAAGACGATTGCCCATGGCTTGGAGTGCATTTGGAGGGCAAGTCTTTCCAGGGGGTGTGGCAGGTACCATATTAATCTTGTTCTCCAGGACATCATTGTATCCTCGAAGATGTTCCTTGTCTTCCGCGTATAAAATATTATTATCTTTGTTGTTGTACTTGGTGTATTTGATGTATTTGTAATGTTTATTCTCGTACTTGAAGTCTTGCGGTGTAAAAGTGTACACATCATTTTTCAAAGATGATGGCACCGGCTTCTCGGCAGTCATGCTATTAGAGATAGATCCGGTTTTATCCAGAGTCGCCTTGTACTTGTTCATGAAGCTATTGAGTCGTTCCTGCTGTCGCTGCTTTTTCCTGAGATGAACATCAGTTTCTGAAACAAACCGAAATTTTTAATTAAAACTCGAGACTATGGCGGCGCCGGAAAATTTGAATTCCATAGTAAAATTATTGAATGTATGTTTTTGTGATTCAATCATCCATTGCGAATCGATTTGCGCTCCTCGCGAGGGGTGAAAATCGTCCGAGCGAAAAACGCCCAGCATCGGGCGTGCACGCCTTTGAACTCTGAATGGCTTGCATCGACTATAGAGTGCTTTCTTGCAAGCCCTTTTGTGTATCCCATTTCAGGCCGGGCCATCTTGGCGAAGCTCAGCTAGGAAACTGGTCGTGCCTATAACTTTCTTTTATCCTGACAATTCCACACCTCCATCCTTCTTATACGAACGATTCCCACTGACTTACGCTCGCTCGGGCCTTTATATTTCCCTAGAAGTCCTGCTGGCCGGCGTTCGCTTCGTATTTCCTATGCGGGACCTCTTCGATATACGTAAGTTTGATCCTTCCTTGTGAAAAGCACAGAGCTGGACGTAAAGAGACCCCTTCGTCTTTTCATAATACGGCAAAAGGCATTATATCAAATTTATGGCCGCAATTTATTTCCTCTTCAGTTTCGTCGCACCTCGTTTGCCCAAAACGAGAGAAACAGAGATAGTGTTGACTTGTTGACGACCTTACTAATGTTTTGTAGATAACCGAATATATATTTGAACTAATTTAATGAATCTTAGAGTAACATCTCTGGTAAAATGGTCCCAAACTAGATATCATTAAGCAATGAACATCAGTGTAATCAATTTTCCAATATCTTCAATCCTGGGAAGTCAACCTCCGCCTCCATGCACGATATGCTATATTGCTTATATTTGAAGTACGCTGGTCCTTTCCAGCATGCCTCTGCACGAACCTTCCCATTGAGATCACGGGTAATATCATCCTATACGAGATGTCGGACAAGGGCTGATGGAGCACGATAAAATGGACTTTGCCTAGTCGGATACATTCTCCAGTGAACCCTATACATTTTCAAATACAGGACGATTGATGATTTTATGGGCGATTGACCATAGTCATTTAATGGCATCATGGTTATTGCTAGGACTGGGATATCCTTGAGTGGCAGCATAGTTCTCACAGTACATCCAGCGTTATGTACTGTTCATTTAATGTGTGCGTCTAAATATAACAACTTTGGAATCTCCCTACAATTTGTGACATTTATCGATACCAACCTTTACATGGACAAAATCCCTTGCACATAACGCGAATGGTCGTGTGATGAATGCAGTTGTGATAATCTAGCCGGCATAATGAGCTGTAGGTTCTATTATCAGACCCGCAGAGGAATGTAGGTTTAATCACCGGGCACGTTTTACATCTGCAAAAGACAAAAGTAAATAGGGTTTGTCTTAATTAAATATATCTATGAATAGCCGAGCAAATTATAAGAATATGTCTCAAGCAGACTTCGTTCCACAAGGACTCAAAGTTCCTGAAACAAAGCATTCGTGAGATGAAACGGTCTACTAGTATCCAGGGAGCTATGGAGACGAATGCACCGAAGAAGATAATGACAAAAGATCCTTTGGGCATTCCGCTATCTTTCAACTCAAACTCAAGTGTAGAAAATAAAAAAAAAATCTTACTCCAAAAAATAAAACGAACAGAAAGGGGAAAAGCAAAGTGCCGATTGGGTGGAGTTGAAGTACTTTCTTTATTGCTCCAATCTTTTTTAAGATGATATCGGAAACTATTTTGGGCAATAAATATTATTCAGCTTTGTATTTGTTAAAGTAACTGTAGGAATATATGCAAACCGATTGAAATAATATCAATTTAACATACTATAATGGTAAGTCCGTTTGTCTTTGAAGTATCGCCCAACTTGTCCAATCAAAGTGTAGTCAAACGGATGCTAGATGGTAACCTATTTGTGCAACCAACCGTAACGTCAACATTGCTAACCTATGTAAACACTATGATCAGGAACTACCCAATTTCCCACAGAGTAGTCACAGGGTAGTTGGAGCGTTTACATTGGTTGTTCACTTCTTTGCAATCCCTCTCGGTCGTCTCGAAACCCTCCCTATACTCTTTCTTAGATACCTACAGAAACTACATTTACACTTTATTATATTGGATCCTTTGTTTTACGCCGAAAGAGATCAACTGTTTAATATTAATTAGAGCCTGTTGAATCTTCCGGAATACTGCTGAGTTAACTCACAAAGCTTCCGACGTTTAATTTATCTTGTTTGCACAAACGCAGAATCAACAATTCGTTATTTTTGAGAGTGCCCAAATGTGCGCTCATAGTCTAAATTAGTTGCGCTTATAGTCGTAAACGAATTTACTGTTCCATTTCATGTTTCTTCGGATTGTGGATAATAACACTAAAATTTAATTCACAGTAAGTCTCAATTAAATTCAAAATGCGTACACGGCAAACGTTTTAATGTTTATATCTGCTTCAGTTAGCGAAATATGACCAATCAAAAGGTAGTTAAAAATGTAAATTGCCAATTAAAAACCCAATTAGGATTTATCAGCTGTACACCACTCGTACGAATTCGCGTTTGCTCATTGGCAAACTTACAATGTTTACTCTGCAGGTCAGATTATTTAATCAAGAGTTCGGAGCCAATGCGGTGAACAGATCGCAATATAGACGCCTTGACGTCAGAAAACCATTACCCAATTACACCCCCACTCGTCGGCAGCAACCAACAGAACACACGTCGATGAAAGTAAAATCGATCGTTACTATCTTATTTATAGAAGGCTGATTGTGAGTGCAAATCAGCATAGAACTAACTATCTCGCTCGTGGGTATAAATAGAGGCTCGCCGAAAATGTGCCCAAAATATTAACGCGCGAAGAACCAGGTTGTGCAGGTGCAGATTAAATCGCTATATAAGCCTTCGAGCGGCAGGTTCAGTAAGAGTTTGAATGCGGCGCAGGACTGTGTGGTGCTCGACGCCGGGAAAACCGCAGGAAAATCGGATTACGACAAAACTGGCTTAAGCGTGCTCTCACCGACTCGGATGCCGAAAACGACCCGAAAGAGGTTTAAAACTGATGAAAAGCGAGCACATCCCTAGTTTGCCAGTCGAATGGTTCGCACGAGTCAAAGAGGAGAGGTAAGACGGATGCAGCCGAGGAAGGTAAACAAAAACCTTATTAGGTATTTTCGTATTCGAAACGTCAACTATATTTAAACTCGGACAAAACACAGTTTAAAAAACGTTGGAAAACCACTACTTTCCAGAAATATGTGGCGTTAAGAGCTCATTGTCAGTATAAAATCGACTGGCAAAGAAATATTCAAATAACAAAAAACAAATGTTGCAAGAAGTTGTTAAGACCCGAATGCTTTATGTCGGCAGATGTTATGTCGGCGAAAGTTGATTTCAATAAATTTGCTAGAGACCGTTATCATAACG